>JAJHZJ010000319.1:1525238-1557738 GCA_023548195.1 Bettongia penicillata ogilbyi
TTTATATATATTACTTCAGTGTTGTCTCTTAAGGAGGAACTGCTAAAATGCCTTTATTTAGATTCCTATATGCCTGAACAGGAAAAAGGTTAAATACTCTTATCAGAAACAGGATAAATTTAGAAGACCCAAGTTGATAGGATACTTGTAGCAAATTAATGGAATCAGTGTTGGCAATGTAATATCATCTTAGTATACATTGTATCTCTTGAGTTATCTTCACATACACATTCCAAGTACGCCAATGGAGAAATTGACAACGGTGTATTTGCAAGTGTCTTTGAATTACACTAAATGTAGCTTCTACTGACTTCAGTGCTGTAGATAATATTTGCGGATTCTTAACATTTACCTATATATACATATATATACATATATATATATATTGCGTCAGTGTTGTCTCTTAAGGAGAAACTGCCAAAATGCCTTCATTTAAATTCCTATATTCCTGAACAGGGAAAAGGCTAAATACTGATATGACTAGCAGGATAAAGATAGAAGACTCAAGGTGATAGGATACTTGAAAAGAGTTTAGGGTGGCAGTGCTGACAATGTAATATCTTCTTAGTATACATTGTATCTCTTGAGTTATCTTCAAATACACCTTCCAAGTAGACCAATGCAGCAATTGACAGTGGTTTACTTGCAAGTATCTTCCAGGTATATTACCATAGCTTGTATTACCTTCACTACTCTCGATAAGATATGTGGATTTTTACGCTTTATATATATTACGTCAGTGTTGTCTCGAAAGGAGGAACTGGAAAAATGCCTTAATTTAGACTCCTATATGCCTGAACAGGAAAAAGGATAAATACTGATATCACGAGCATGATAAAGATAGAACAGTCAAATTGACAGGACACTTGTAGAGTAATTAGGTAGTCAGTGCTGACAATGAAATATCTTCTTAGTATACATTGTATCTCTTGAGTTATCTTCAAATACACCTTTCAAGTAGACCAATGGAGCAATTGGCGATGGTGTACTTGCAAGTATCTTCCAGGTTCACTAGCGTAGCTTGTACTGACTTCAGTGCTGTAGATAATAAATGTGGATTTTTACCACATATATATATATATATATATATATATATATATATATATATATATATATATACACATATATATATATATATATAAACTTCAGTGCTGTCTCTTAAGGAGGAACTGCCAAAATACCTTCATTTAAATTCCTATTTGCCTGAACAGGAAAAAGGCTGTATAATGATATCACAAGCAGGATAACGATAGAAGAGTCAAGTTGACAGGACACTTGTAGAGAATTTAGGGAGTTAGTGCTGACAATGTAATATCTACTTAGCATCCAATGTATTTCTTGAGTCCTCTTCATATACACTTACCATTTTGGCCAAGGGAAGAAGGGACAATTGTGTACTTGCAAGTATCTTCCAGGTACTCTAGCATAACTTGTACTGCCTTCACTGCTGTATACAAGGTATGTGGATTTTTACCATTTACATACATTACTTCACACTTTTCTCTTTAGGGGAAGTAGCAAAATGCATTTCTTTGGGTGTCTATAGGCCTCAGCAGGGAAAAGGTTAAATACTGATATTACAAGCAGGAAAAAGTTCGAAGAGTCAAGATGATATGAGATTTGCAGACAGCTTAGGGAGACAGTGTTGACAACGTAATATCTTCTTAGTATACATTGTATTTCTTGAGTTATCTTCAAATACACCTTCCATGTTGGCCAATGGAGCAATGGACAATTGTGCCTTTGCAAGTATCTCCCAGGTGCTCTAGCCTAGCTTGTACTGACTTCACTGCTGTCAAAGAGACATGTGGATTTTTAGCCTTTACATACATGACTTCAGTGTTGTCTCTTTAATAGGAACTGTCAAAATGCCTTTATTTAGATTGCCATGGCCGCAACAGGGACATGATTAATACTGATATCACAAGCAGGATAAAGATAGAAGAGTCAAGTTGATAGGATACTTGTAGATTGTTTAGGATGTTAGTGCTGAAAATTAATATCCTCTTAGTATACATTGTATCTCTAGAGTTATCTTCAAAGACACCTTCCAAGTGGGCCAATGGAGAAATTGACAATGGTGTACTTGCAAGTATCTTCCAGGTACAGTAACTTAGCTTGTACTGACTTCTGTGCTTTGGATAATATATGTGGATTATTAAACTTTGTATATATATATATATACATATTATATACATATTTATATATATACATGTATATATATATATATATATATATGTATTACTTCAGTGTTGTCTCTTCAGGAGGAACAGCCAATATGCCTTCATTTAAATTCCTATATGCCTGAACAGGGAAAAGGATAAATAATGATATCACAACCAGGCTAAAGATAGAAGAGTCAATTTGACAGGACACTTGTAGAGAATTTAGGGAGTCAGTGCTGACAATGTAATATCTACTTAGTATCCAATGTATTTCATGAGGCATCTTCGTATATGCTTATCATTTTGGCCAGGGGAGGAAAGGACAATTGTTTACCTGCAAGTGTCTTCCAGGTACACTAGCATACCTTGTATTGACTTCACTGCTGTAGACAATATATGTGGATTTTTACCCTTTACCTTCAACACTTCAGTGTTGTCTCTTAAGGTGGAACTTGCAAAATGCTGTTATTCAGATTACTATACGTCTCAACTGGGAAAAGGCTAAATACTGATATCACAGGTAGGATAAGGTTAGAAGAGTCAAGATGATAGGACACTTGTAGAGAGTTTAGGGAGTCAGTGTTGACAATTTAATGTCTTCTTTGTAATCAATGTATTTCTCGAGTCATCTTCATATACATCTTCCAAGGTGGCCAAGGGAGCAAGGGACCACTGTGTGCTTCCAAGTGTCTTCCAGGTACACCACCATAGCTTGTATTATTTTCGCTGCTCTCGATAAGATATGTGGGTTTTTAACCTGTACATATATATATATATATATATATATATATATATATATATATATATATATATATATATATTACTTCAGTGTTGTCTCTTAAGTAGGAACTGCCAAAATGCCTTCATTTAAATTCCTATATGCCTGAACAGGGAAAAGGCTAAATACCGATATCACAAGGAGGATAAAGATAAAAGAGTCAATTTGACAGGACACTTGTAGAGAATTTAGGGAGTCCGTGCTGACAATGTAATATCTACTCAGTATCCAATGTATTTCGTGAGTCATCTTCATATACACTTACCATTTTGGCCAAGGGAGGAAGGGACAATTGTGTACCTGCAAGTGTCTTCCAGATACACTAACATACTTTGTATTGACTTCACTGCTGTCGACAATATATGTGGATTTTTACCCTTTACCTACAACAGTTCAGGGTTGTTTCTTAAGGTGGAACTGGCAAAACGCCATTATTTAGATTCCTATAAGCCTCAACAGGGAAAAGGCTAAATAAGTACTGATATCACAGGTAGGATAAGGATAGAAGAGTCAAGATGATACGATACTTGTAGAAAGTTTAGGGAGTCAGTGCTGACAATTTAATGTCTTCTTGGTATTCAATGTATTTCTTGAGTCATCTTCATATACACCTTCCAAGCTGGCCAAGGGAGCAAGGGACCATTGTGTGCTTGCAAGTATCTTCAAGGTACTCTAGCATAGTTTCTATTGACTTCACTGTTGTAGATAAGATATGTGGATTTTCACCCTTTAGATATATTATTTCACATGTGTCTCTTTAGGGGAAGTGACAAAGACCATTTCTTTGCATTTCTATAGGCCTCAACGGGGAAAAGGTTAATAGTGATATTAGAAGCAGGAAAAAGATTGAAGAATCAATTTGATAGGATAGTTGTAGAGATTAAGGGTGTTAGTGCTGACAACGTAATATCTTCTTAGCATACATTGTATCGATTGAGTTATCTTCAAATACACCTTCCAAGTAGGCCAATGGAGCAACTGACCGTGGTGTCCTTGAAAGTATCTTCCAGGTACACTACCAAAGTTTGTATTATTTTCACTGCTCTAGATAAGATATGTGGGTTTTTAACCTTTACATATATTACATCAGTGTTGTCTCTTAAGGAGGAACTGCCAAAATGCCTTTATTTAGATTCCTATATGCCTGAACAGGAAAAAGGTTAAATACTCTTTTCTCAAACAGGATAAAGTTAGAAGACCCAAGTTGATAGGACACTTGTAGTGAATTAATGGAATTAGTGTTGGCAATATAATATCATCTTAGTATACATTGTATCTCTTGAGTTATCTTCACATACAGCTTCCAAGTAGGCCAATGGAGAAATTGACAACGGTGTACTTGCAATTATCTTTGAAGTACACTAAATGCAGCTTGTACTGCCTTCAGTGCTGTAGATAATATATGCGGCTTTTTAACTTTTATATATACATATAGTATATATATACATATATATGTATATATATATATATATATATATATATATATATGTATGTATATTTCGTCAGTGTTGTCTCTTAAGGAGAAACTGTCAAAATGCCTTCATTTAAATTCCTATATGCCTGAACAGGAAAAAGGCTAAATACTGATATCACTGGCAGGATAAAGATAGAAGACTCAAGGTGATAGGATACTTGAAAAGAGTTTAGGGTGGCAGTGCTGAAAATGTAATAACTTCTAAGTATACCTTGTATCTCTTGAGTTATCTTAAAATACACCTTCCATGTAGGCCAAAGGAGCAATTGACAGTGGTTTACTTGCAAGTATCTTCCAATTATATTACCATCGCTTCTATTACCTTCACTACTCTCGATAAGATATGTGGATTTTCAACCTTTATATATATTACATCAGTGTTGTCTCTTAAGGAGGAACTCCCAAAATGTCTAATTTAGACTCCTATATGCCTGAACAGGAAAAAGGATAAATACTGATATCACAAGCATGATAAAGACAGAACAGGCAAATTGACAGGACACTTGGAGAGAAATTAGATAGTCAGTGCTGACAATGAAATATCTTGTTAGTATACATTGTATCTCTTGAGTTATCTTCAAATACACCTTCCAAGTAGGCCAATGGAGCAATTGGCGATGGTGTACTTGCAAGTATCTTCCAGGTACACTAGCATAGCTTGTACTGACTTCAGTGCTGTAGATAATATATGTGGATTTTTACCCTATATATATATATATATATATATATATATATATATATATATATATATATATATATATATACATATATACACATATAACTTCAGTGTTGTCTCTTAAGGAGGAACTTCCAAAATGCCTTCATTTAAATTCCTATTTGCCTGAACAGGAAAAAGGCTGTATAATGATATCAAAAGCAGGATAAAGATAGAAGAGTCAAGTTGACAGGACCCTAGTAGAGAATATAGGGAGTTAGTGCTGACAGTGTAATACCTACTTAGCATACCATGTATTTCTTGAGTCCTCTTCATATACACTTACCATTTTGGCCAAGGGAGGAACGGACAATTGTATACTTGCAAGTATCTTCCAGGTACTCTAGCTTAGCTTGTACTAACTTCACTGCTGTATATAAGGTATGTGGATTTTTACCATTTACATACATTACTTCACACTTGTCTCTTCAGGGGAAGTGACAAAATGCGTTTCTTTGGATTTCTATAGGCCTCAGCAGGGAAAAGGATAAATACTGATATTACAAGCAGGAAAAACTTCGAACAGTGAAGATGATGTGAGATTTGCAGACCGCTTAGGGAGACAGTGTTGACAACGTAATATCTTCTTAGTATACATTGTATTTCTTGAATTATCTTCAAATACACCTTCCAGGTGGCCAGTGGAGCAATGGACAATGGTGTACTTGCAAGTGTCTTCCAGGTACACTAGCTTATCTTGTATTGACGTCACTGCTGTCGAAATGATATGTGGCTTTTTGCCCTTTATATACATGACTTCAATGTTGTCTCTTAAATAGCAACTCTCAAAATGCCTTTATTTACATTCCCATAGGCCTCAACAGGGACATGGTTAATACTGATATCACAAGCAGGATAAAGATAGAAGAGTCAAGTTGATAGGATACTTGTAGAGTGTTTAGGCTGTCAGTGCTGAAAATTAATATCCTCTTAGTATACATATTATCTCGACAGTGATCTTCAAATACACCTTCCAAGTAGGCCAATGGAGAAATTGACAATGGTGTACTTGCAAGTATCTTCCAGGTACAGTAGCTTAGCTTGTACTGACTTCAGTGCTTTAGATAATATATGTGGATTTTTAAACTTTATATATATATATATACATATTATATATATATATATAAATATGTATATATATTACTTCAGTGTTATCTCTTCAGGAGGAACTGCCAATATGCCTTCATTTAAATTCCTATATGCCTGAATAGGGAAAAGGCTAAATAATGATATAACAAGCAGGATAAAGATAGAAGAGTCAATTTGACAGGACACTGGTAGAGAATTTAGGGCGTCAGTGCTGACAATGTAATATCTACTTAGTATCCAATGTGTTTCATGAGGCATCTTCATATACGCTTAGCCTTTTGGCCAGGGGAGGAAAGGACAATTGTTTACCTGCAAGTGTCTTCCAGGTACACTAGCATACCTTGTATTGACTTCACTGCTGTTGACAATATATGTGGATTTTTACCCTTTACCTTCAACACTTCAGTGTTGTCTCTTAAGGTGGACCTGGCAAAATGCCATCATTTAGATTCCTATAGGTCTCAACTGGGAAAAGGCTAAATACTGATATCACAGGTAGGATAAGGATAGAAGAGTCAAGATGATAGGACACTTGTAGAGAGTTTAGGGGGTCAGTGCTGACAATTTAATGTCTTCTTGGTATTCAATGTATTTCTCGAGTCATCTTCATATACATCTTCCAAGGTGGCCAAGGGAGCAAGGGACCACTGTGTGCTTGCAAGTATCTTCAAGGTACTCTAGCATAGCTTGTATTGACTTTACTGTAGTAGATAAGATATGTGGATTTTCACCCTTTAGATATATTATTGCACATGTGTCTCTTTAGGGGAAGCAATAAAATGCGTTTCTTTGCATTTCTATAGGTCTCAACAGGGAAACGGTTAATAGTGATATCAGAAGCAGGAAAAAGATTGAATAATCAATTTGATAGTATAGTTGTAGAGATTAAGGGTGTCAGTGCTGACAATGTAATATCTTCTTAGTATACATTGTGTCTCTTGAGTTATCTTCAAATACACCATCCAAGTAGGCCAATGGAGCAACTGACCGTGGTGTCCTTGCAAGTATCTTCCAGGTACACTATCATAGCTTGTATGATTTTCACTGCTCTCGATAAGATACGTGGGTTTTTAACCTTTATATATATTACTTCAGTGTTATCTCTTAAGGAGGAACTGCCAAAATCCTTTATTTAGATTCCTATATGCCTGAACAGGAAAAAGGTTACATACTCTTATCAGAAACAGGATAAAGTTAGAAGACACAAGTTGATAGGACACTTGTAGTGAATTAATAGAATCAGGGTTGGCAATGTAATATCATCTTAGTATACATTGTATCTCTTGAGTTATCTTCACATACACCTTCCAAGTACGCCAATGAAGAAATTGACAACGGTGTACTTGCAAGTATCTTTGAAGTACACTAAATGTAGCTTGTACTGACTTCAGTGCTGTAGATAATATATGCGGTTTTTTAACATTTATATATATATACATATATATATGTGTGTGTGTGTGTGTGTGTGTATGTATATTGCGTCAGTGTTGTCTCTTAAGGAGAAACCGCCAAAATGCCTTCATTTAAGTTCCTATATTCCTGAACAGGGAAAAGGCTAAGTACTGATATCACTAGCAGGATAAAGATAGAAGACTCAAGGTGATAGGATACTTGAAAAGAGTTTAGGGTGGCAGTGCTGAAAATGTAATAACTTCTTAGTATACCTTGTATCTCTTGAGTTATCTTCAAATACACCTTCCATGTAGGCCAAA
The DNA here is from genome assembly GCA_023548195.1 of Bettongia penicillata ogilbyi. Taxonomy (NCBI): domain Eukaryota; kingdom Metazoa; phylum Chordata; class Mammalia; order Diprotodontia; family Potoroidae; genus Bettongia; species Bettongia penicillata. Next base: position 1,533,172 of record JAJHZJ010000319.1, read on the forward strand.
GGAGCAATTGACAGTGGTTTACTTGCAAGTATCTTCCAGGTATATTACCATAGCTTGTATTACCTTCACTACTCTCGATAAGATATGTGGATTTTTAACCTTTATATATATTACTTCAGTCTTGTCTCTTAAGGAGGACCTGCCAAAATGCCTTAATTTAGACTCCTATATGCTTGAACAGGAAAAAGGATAAATACTGATATCACAAGCATGATAAAGATAGAACAGTCAAATTGACAGGACACTTATAGAGAAATTAGGTAGTCAGTGCTGACAATGAAATATCTTCTTAGTATACATTGTATCTCTTAAGTTATCTTCAAATACACCTTCCAAGTAGGCCAATGGAGCAATTGGCGATGGTGTACTTGCAAGTATCTTCCAAGTATACTAGCATAGCTTTACTGACTTCACTGTTGTAAATAATACATGTGGATTTTTAACATTGATATATATATATATATATATACACAAATATATATATATATATTTATATATGTATGTATATTACATCAGTGTTGTCTCTTAAGGAGGAACTGCCAAAATGCCTTTATTTAGATTCCAATATGCCTGAACAGGATAAAGGCTAAATACTGCTATCACAAACAGGATAAATTATGAGACCCAAGTTGTTAGGACACTTGTCGTGAATTCAGGGAAACAGTGTTGTCAATGTAATATCTTCTTAGTATACATTGTATCTCTTGAGTTATCTTCAAGTACACCTTCCAAGCAGGCCAATGAAGCAATTGACCATGGTGTACTTGCAAGTATCTTCCAGGTACACTAGCATAGCTTGTACTGACTTCACTGTTGTAGATAATATATGTGGATTTTTAACATATATATATATATATATATATATATATATATATATATATACACATGTATATATATATATATACACATGTATATATATATATATATATATATATATATATATATATATATATATTTTACTTCAGTGTTATCTCTTAAGGAGAAATTGCCAAAACGCCTTCATTTAAATTTCTATATGCCTGAACAGGGAAAAGGCTAAATACTGATATACCTAGCAGGATAAAGATACAAGAGTCAAGTTGATAGGATACTTGTAGAGAGTTTAGGGTGGCAGTGCTTACAATGTAATATCTTCTTAGAGTACATTATATCTCTTGAGTTATCTTCAAATACACCTTCCAAGTAGTCCAAAGTATCAATTGACTGTGGTGTACTTGCAAGTATCTTCCAGGTACTCTACCATAGCTTGTATTATCTTCACTCCTCTCGATAAGATATGTGGATTTTTAACCATTATAAATATTACTTCAGTGTTGTCTCTTAAGGAGGAACTGCCAAAATGCCTTAATTTAGATTCCTATATGCCTGAAAAGGAAAAAGGGCTAAATACTGATATCACAAGCTGGACAATGATAGAAGAGTCAAGTTGACAGGACACTTGTACAGAATATAGATAGTCAGTGCTGACAATGTAATATCTTCTTAGTATACATGGTATCTATTGAGTTATCTTCAAATACACCTTCCAAGTAGGCGAACGGAGGAGTTGACAATGGTATACTTGCAGGTATCTTCAAGGTACACTAGCATAGCTTGTACTGACTTCAGTGCTGTCGACAATATATGCGGATTTTTACCCTATATATATATATATATATATATATATATATATATATATATATATATATATGTAACTTCAGTGTTGTCTCTTAAGGAGGAACTGCCAAAATGCCTTCATTTAAATTCCTATATGCCTGAACAGGAAAAAGGCTGTATAATGATATCACAAGCAGGATAAAGATAGAAGATTCAAGTAGACAGGACACTTGTAGAGAATTTAGGGAGTTAGTGCTAACAATGTAATATCTACTTAGCATCCATTGTATTTCTTGAGTCCTCTTCATATACACTTACCATTTTGGCCACGGGAGGAAGGGACAATTGTGTACTTGCAAGTACCTTCCAGGTACTCTAGCATAGCTTGTACTGACTTCACTGCTGTATATAAGGTATGTGGATTTTTACCATTTACATACAAGCAGGAAAGAGTTTGAAGTGTCAAGATCATATGAGATTTGCAGACAGCTTAGGGAGACAGTGTTGACAACGTAATATTTTCTTAGTATACATTGTATTTCTTGAATTATCTTCAAATACATCTTCCGTGGTGGCCAGTGGAGTAATGGACAATGGTGTACTTGCAAGTGTCTTCCAGCTACAATAGCTTATCTTGTATTGACGTCACTGCTTTCAAATTGATATGTGGATTTTTCCCCTTTATATACATAACTTCAATGTTGTCTCTTAAATAGGAACTGACAAAATGCCTTTATTTAGATTCCCATAGGCCTCAACAGGGACATGGTTAATACTGATATCACAAGCAGGATAAAGATAGAAGAGTCAAATTGATAGGATACTTGTAGAGAGTTTAGGGTTTCAGTGCTTACAATTTAATATCTTCTTAGTATACATTGTATATCTTGAGTTATCTTCAAATACACCTTCCACGTAGGCCAATGAAGCACTGACCATGGTGTACTTGCAAGTATCTTCCAGGTACACTAGCATAGCTTTACTAACTTCACTGTTGTAGATAATACATGTGGATTTTTAACATTTTATATATATACATATATATATATATATATTACTTCAGTGTTGTCTCTTAAGGAGGAACTGACAAAATGCCTTTATTTAGATTCCAATATGCCTGAACAGGAGAAAGGCTAAATATTGTTATCACAACAGGATAAATTTAGAAGACCCAAGTTGATAGGACACTTGTAGTGAATTCAGGGAATCGGTGTTGGCAATGTAATATCTTCTTAGTATACGTTGTATCTCTTGAGTTATCTTCATATACACCTTCTAAGTAGGCCAATGGAGAAATTGACAACGGTGTACTTGCAAGTATCTTTGAAATACACTAAATGTAGCTTGTACTGACTTCAGTGCTGTAGATAATACATGCGGATTTTTACCATTTACATATATATACATACATATATATATATATATTGCGTCAGTGTTCTCTCTTAAAGAGAAACTGCCAAAATGCCTTCATTTAAATTCCTATATGCCTGAACAGGGAAAAGGCTAAATACTGATATAACTAGCAGGATAAATATAGAAGAGTCTAGCTGATACGATACTTGTAGAGAGTTTAGGGTGGCAGTGCTTACAATGTAATATCTTCTTAGCATACATTATATCTCTTGAGATATCTTCAAATACACCTTCCAAGTAGGCCAAAGTATCAATTCACTGTGGTGTACTTGCAAGTATCTTCCAGGTACTCTACCATAGCTTGTATTATCTTCACTGCTCTCGATAAGATATGTGGATTTTTAACCTTTATAAATATTACGTCCGTGTTGTCTCTTAAGGAGGAACTGCCAAAATGCCTTATTTTAGATTCCTATATGCCTGAAAACGAAAAAGGCTAAATACTGATATCACAAGCAGGATAAAGATAGAATAGTGAAATTGACAGGACACTTGTACAGAATATAGATAGTCTGTGCTGACAATGTAATATCTTCTTAGTATACATTGTATCTATTGAGTTATCTTCAAATACACCTTCCAAGTAGGCGAAAGGAGCAATTGACAATGGTGTACTTGCAGGTATTTTCCAGGTACACTAGCATAGCTTGTACTGACTTCAGTGCTGTATATAATATATGTGGATTTTTATCCTTTACACATATATATATGTATATATATACATATATATATATACACACACAAACATATATATATATGTATATATATATATATATATTACTTCAGTGTTGTCTGTTAAGGAGGAACTGCCAAAAGGCCTTCATTTAGATTCCTGTATTCCAGAACAGGAAAAAGGGTAAATACTGATATCACAAGCAGGACTAAGATAGAAGAGTCAAATTGACAGGACACTTCACTTGTAGAGAATTTAGGGAGTCAGTGCTGACAATGTAATACCTACTTAGCATCCAATGTATTTCTTGAGTCATCTTCATATACACTTACCATTATGGCCAAGGAGGAAGGGACAATTGTGTACTTGCAAGTATCTTCCAGGTACTCTAGCATAGCTTGTACTGACTTCACTGCTGTGTATAAGGTATGTGGATTTTTACCATTTACATACATTACTTCAAACTTGTCTCTTTAGGGGAATTGACAAAATGCGTTTCTTTGGATGTCTATAGGCCTCAGCAGGGAAAAGGATAAATACTGATATTACAAGCAGGAAAAAGTTCGAAGTGTCAAGATGATATGAGATTTGCAGACAGCTTAGGGAGACAGTGTTGACAACGTAATATCTTCTTAGTATACATTGTATTTATTGAGTTATCTTCAAATGCACCTTCCATGTTGGCCAATGGAGGAATGGATAATTGTGCCTTTGCAAGTATCTCCCAGGTACTCTATCCTAGTTTGTACTGACTTCACTGCTCTCAAAGAGATATGTGGATTTTTTCTCTTTACATACATGACTTCAGTGTTGTCTCTTAAATAGGAACTGTCAAAATGCCTTTATTTAGAGTACCATAGGCCTCAATAGGGACACGGTTAATACTAATATCACAAGCAATATAAAGATAGAATAGCCAAGTTGATAGGATACTTGTAGAGTGTTTAGGGTGTCAGTGCTGAAAATTAATATCCTCTTAGTATATGTTGTATCTCTAGAGTTATCTTCAAATATACCTTCCACGTAGGCCAATGGAGAAATTGACTGTGGTGTACTTGCAAGTATCTTCCAGGTACTCCACCATAGCTTGTATTATCTTCACTGCTATCGATAAGATATGTGGATTTTTAACAGTTATAAATATTACGTCAGTGTTGTCTGTTAAGGAGGAACTGCCAAAATGCCTTTATTTAGATTCCTATATGCCTGAAAAGGAAAAAGGCTAAATACTGATATCAAAAGCAGGATAAAGATAGAAGAGTCAAGTTGACAGGACACTTGTACAGAATATAGAGAGTCAGTGCTGGCAATGTAATATCTTCTTCGTATACATTGTATCTATTGAGTTATCTTCAAATACACCTTCCAAGTAGGCAAATGGAGCAATTGACAATGGTGTACTTGCAGGTATCTTCCAGGTACACTAGCATAGCTTGTACTGACTTCAGTGCTGCAGATAATATATGTCGATTTTTATCCTTTATACATACATATATATACATATACATATACATATATATATATATATATATATATATATATATATATATATATATATATATATATATATATATAACTTCAGTGTTGTCTCTTAAGGAGGAACTGCCACAATGCCTTCATTTAGATTCCGATACGCCTGAAAACGAAAAAGGCTAATTACTGCTATCACAAGCAGGATAAAGATAGAAGAGTCAAGTAGACAGGACACTTGTAGAGAATTTAGGGAGTCAGTGCTAAAAATGTAATATCTACTTAGCAGCCAATGTTTTTCTTGTGTCCTCTTCATATACACTTACGTTTTTGGCCACGGACGAAGGGACAATTGTGTACTTGCAAGTATCTTCCAGGTACTCTAGCATAGCTTGTACTGACTTCACTGCTGTATATAAGATATGTGGATTTTTACCATTTACATACATTACTTCACACTTGTCTCTTCAGGGGAAGTGACAAAATGCGTTTCTTTGGATTTCTATAGGTCTCAGCAGGAAAAAGGATAAATACTGATATTACAAGCAGGAAAAAGTTCGAAGAGTCAAGATGATATGAGATTTGCAGACAGCTTAGCGAGACAGTGTTGACAACGTAGCATCTTCTTAGTATACATTGTATATCTTGAGTTATCTTCAAATACACCTTCCATGTTGGCCAATGGAGCAATGGACTGTTGTGCCTTTCCAAGTATCTACCAGGTACTCTATCCTAGCTTGTACTGACTTCACTGCTGTCAAAGAGATATGTGGATTTTTTCCCTTTACATACATGACTTCAGTGTTGTCTCTTGAATACGAACTGTCAAAATGCCTTTATTTAGATTACCATAGGCCTCAACAGGGACATGGTTAATACTGATATCACAAGCATGATAAAGATAGAATAGCCAAGTTGATATGATATTTCTAGAGTGTTTAGGGTGTCAGTGCTGAAAATTAATATCCTCTTAGTATATATTGTATCTCTAGAGTTATCTTCAAATACACCTTCCACGTAGGCCAATGGAGAAATTGACAATGGTGTACTTGCAAGTATCTTCCAGGTACAGTAGCTTAGCTTGTACTGAGTTCAGTGCTTTAGATAATATATGTGGATTTTGAAACTTTATATATATATATATATATATACATATATACATATGTATATATATATATATTTACATATATATGTATATATATATATGTATGTATGCATATTACTTCAGTGTTGTCTCTTCAGGAGGAATTGCCAAAATGCCATTATTTAGATTCCTATAGGTCTCAACTGGGAAAAGGCTAAATACTGATATCACAGGTAGGATAAGGATAGAAGAGTCAAGATGATAGGACACTTGTAGAGAGTTTAGGGAGTCAGTGCTGACAATTGAGTCTTCTTGGTATTCAATGTATTTCTTGAGTCATCTTCATATATGTCTTCCAAGGTGGCCAAGGGAGCAAGGGACCACTGTGTGCTTCCAAGTATCTTCAAGATACTCTAGCATAACTTGTATTGACTTCACTGTTGTAGATCAGATATGTGGATTTTCACCCTTTAGATATATTATTTCACATGTGTCTCTTTAGGGGAAGCGACAAAATGCGTTTCTTTGGATTTCTATAGGTCTCAACAGGGAAACCGTTAATAGTGATATCAGAAGCAGGAAAAAGATTGAAGAATCAATTTGATAGGATAGTTGTAGAGATTAAGGGTGTTAGTGCTGACAACGTAAGATCTTCTTAGCATACATTGTATCTCTTGAGTTATCTTCAAATACATCTTCCAAGTAGGCCAATGGATCAACTGACCGTGGTGTCCTTGCAAGTATCTTCCAGGTACACTACCATAGCTTGTATTATTTTCCCTGCTCTCGATAAGATATGTGGGTTTTTAACCTTTATATATATATTACTTCAGTGTTGTCTCTTAAGGACGAACTGCCAAAATGCCTTCATTTAAATTCCTATATGCCTGAACAGGGAAAATGCTAAATACTGATATCACAAGCAGGATAAAGATAGAAGAGTCAATTTGATAGGACACTTGTAGAGAATTTAGGGAGTCAGTGCTGACAATTTAATATCTACTTAGAATCCAATGTATTTCGTGAGTCATCTTCATATACACTTACCATTTTGGCCATGGGAGGAAGGGAAAATTGTGTACCTGCAAGTGTCTTCCAGATACACTAGCATACTTTGTATTGACTTCACTGCTGTCGACAATATATGTGGATTTTTACCCTTTACCTACAACACTTCAGTGTTGTCTCTTAAGGTGGAAGTAGCAAAATGCCATTATTTAGATTCCTATAGGCCTCAACAGGGAAAAGGCTAAATACTGATATCACAGGTATGATAAGGATAGAAGAGTCAAGATGATACAATACTGGTAGAGACTTTAGGGAGTCAGTGCTGACAATTTAATGTCTTCTTGGTATTCAATGTATTTCTTGAGTCATCTTCATATACACCTTCCAAGCTGGCCAAGGGAGCAAGGGACCACTATGTGCTTGCAAGTATGATACTCTAGCATAGTTTTTATTGACTTCACTGTTGTAGATAAGATATGTGGATTTTCACCCTTTAGATATATTATTTCACATGTGTCTCTTTAGAGGAAGTGACAAACACCATTTCTTTGCATTTCTATAGGCCTCAACAGGGAAAAGGTTAATAGTGATATCAGAAGCAGGAAAAAGATTGAAGAATCAATTTGATAGGATAGTTGTGGAGATTAAGGGTGTCAGTGGGGACAATGCAATATCTTCTTAGTATACATTGTATCTCTTGAGTTATCTTCACATACACCTTCCAAGTAGGCCAATGGAGAAATTAAAAAGGGTGTACTTGCAAGTATCTTTGAAGTGCACTAAATGTAGCTTGTACTGACTTCAGTGCTGAAGACAATATATGCGGATTTTTAACATTTATATATATATATATATATATACATATATATACACATATATATGTGTATATATATATATATATATATATATATATACATATATATGTATGTATGTATATTGCGTCAGTGTTGTCTCTTAAGGACAAGCTGCCAAAATGCCATCATTGAAATTCCTATATGCCTGAACAGGGAAAAGGCTAAATACTGATATGACTAGCAGGATAAAGATAGAAGACTCAAGGTGATAGGATACTTGAAAAGAGTTTAGGGTGGCAGTGCTGACAATGTAATATCTTCTTAGTATACATTGTATCTCTTCAGTTATCTTCAAATACACCTTCCATGTAGGCCAAAGGAGCAACTGACAATGGTGTACTTGGAAGTATCTTCCAGGTATATTACCATAGCTTGTATTACCTTCACTACTCTTGATAAGATATGTGGATTTTTTACCTTTATATATATTACGTCAGTGTTGTCTCTTAAGGAGGAACTACCAAAATGCCTTAATTTAGACTCCTATATGCCTGAATATGAAAAAGGATAAATACTGATATCACAACCATGATAAATATAGAACAGTCAAATTGACAGGACACTTGTAGAGAAATTAGGTAGTCAGTGCTGAAAATGAAGTATCTTCTTAGTATACATTGTATCTCTTGAGGTATCTTCAAATACACCTTCCAAGTAGGCCAATGGAGCAACTGACAACGGTGTACTTGCAAGTATCTTCCAGCTACGCTAGCATAGCTTGTATTGTCTTCACTTCTCTCGATAATATATGTGGATTTTTAACCTTTATATATTTTACTTCAGTGTTGTCTCTGAAGGAGGAACTGCCAAAATGGCTTTATTAGGATTCCTTTATGCCTCAAAGGGGAAAAGGCTAAATACTGATATCAGAAGGAGGATAAAGATAGAAGAGTCCACTTGATAGGACACTTGTGGAGAGTATATGGTGTCAGTGCTGAAAATGTATTATCTTCTTATTATACATTGTATTTCTTGAGTTATCTTCATCTACACCTCCGTTTTTGTCCAAGGGAGGAATGGACAATGGTGTACTTTCAAGTACCTTCCAGGTACACTATAATACCTTGTATTGTTTTCACTGCTCTCGATAAAATATGTGGATTTTCAGCCTTTATGAACTTTACTTCAGTGTTGTCTCTTAAGGAGGAACTGCCAAAATACCTTTATTTAGATTCCTATATGCCTCAACGGGGAAAAGGCTAAACACTTATATCACACCCAGGATAAAAATAGAAGAGTCTACTTCATAGGACACTTGTAGAGAGTTTAGGGTGTCAGAGCTGGCAATGTAATATCTTCTTTTTATACATTTTATTTCTTGAATGATCTTCAAATACACCTTTCATGTTGTCCAATGGAGCAATGGAGTATTGGGTACTTGCAAGTATCTTCCAGGTACTCTAGCACAGCTTGTACTGACTTCACTGCTGTAGAAAACATATGTGGATTTTCACCCTTTACATATATTATCTCACAGTTGTCTCTTTAGGGAAAGTGAAAAAAAGCATTTCTTTGGATTGCTATAGGCCTCAACAGGGAAAAGGCTAAATACTAATATCACAAGGAGGAAAATGATCGAAGAGTCAACATGATAGGACCCTTGTAGAGAGTTTAAGGTGTCAGTGAATACAATATAATATCTTCTTAGGATACATTGTATCTCTTGAGTCATCTTCACATACACCTTCCAAGGAGCCCAATGGAGCAATTAACAATGGTGTACTTGCAAGTATCTTCCAGGTACACTATAATACCTTGTATTATTTTAACTGCTCTCGATAAAATATGTGTATTTTCAGCCTTTATATACATTACTTCAGTGTTTTCTCTTAAGGAGGAACTGCCAAAATGCCTTTATTTAGATTCCTATATGCCTCAACAGGGAAAAGGCTATATACGTATATCACACTCAGGATAAAGGTAGAAGAGTCAAGTTGTTAGGACACTTGTAGAGAGTTTAGGGTGTCAGAGCTGACAATATGATATCTTCTTATTATACATTGTATTTCTTGAGTTATCTTCAAATACACCTTCCATTTTGGCCAAGGGAGCAAGGGAGAGTTGTGTATTTGTAAGTATCTTCCAGCTATTCTAGCATAGCTTGTACTGACTTCACTGCTGTAGATTAGATATGTGGATTTTTACCCTTTACTTACATTACTTCAGACTTGACTCTTTAGTGGATGGGACAAAATGCGTTTTTTTGGATTTCTAGAAACCTCAATAGGGAAAAGGCTAAATACTGATATCACAAGCAGGAAATAGAAAGAAGAGTGAAGTTGATATGAGACTTGCAGACAGCTTAGGTAGCCGATGTTGAAAATGTAATATCTTCTTAGTATACGTTGTATTTCTTGAGTTATCTTCAAATACACCTTCCATGTTGGCCAATTTAGCAATGAACAATAGTGTACTTGCAAGTATCATCCAGTTACAATAGCATAGCTTGTATGGTCCTCACTGTTGTCGACAAGATATGTGGATTTTTACCCTTTACATGTATTAGTTCAGTGTTGTCTCTTGAGGAGGAACTGCCAAAATGCCTTCATTTGGATTCCTATATGCCTGAACATGGAAAAGACAAAATAATGATATCACAAGCAGGATAAAGATAGAAGAGTCAAATTGATAGGATACTTGTAGAGAGTTTAGGGTTTCAGCGGTGACAATTTAATATCTTCTTGGAATACATTGTATCTCTTGAGTTATCTTCAAATACATCTTCCAAGTAGGCCAATGGAGCAATTGACAATGGTGTACTTGCAAGCAACTTCCAGGTACACTAGCATACATTGTATTATTATCACTGCTCTCTATAAAATATGTGGATTTTCACCCTTTATATACCTTATTTCAGTGTTGTCTCTTAAGGAGGAACTGCCAAAATGCCTTTGTTTAGATTCCTATATGCCTCAACAGGGAAAAGGCTAAATACTGATATCAAAAGCAGGAAAAAGATAGAAGAGTCAAGTTGACAGGACAGGTGTAGGGAATTTAGGGAGTCATTGCTGACAATGTAAGATCTACTTAATATCCAATGTATTTCTTGGGTCATCTTCATGTACACCTTCCATTTAGGTCATGGGAGGAAGGGACAATTGTGTTCTTGCAAGTATCTTCCAGGTACTGGAGCACAGCTTGTAGTGACTTCACTGTTGTAGATAAGGTATGTGGATGGATTTTTAGCATTTACATACATTACTTCATAGTTGTGTCTTTAGGGGAAGTGACAAAATGCATTTCTTTGGATTTCTATAGGCCTCAACAGGGAAAAGGCGAAATAGTGATATCACAAGCAGGAAAAAGATTGAAAAGTCAAATTGATAGGATACTTGTAGAGGGTTTAAGGTGTCAGTGATGACAACATAATATTTTCTAAGTATACATGGTTTCTCTTGAGTTATTTTCAAATACACCTTCCATGTTGACCAATGGACAAATGGACAATTGGGTACTAGCAAGTATCTTCCAGATACTCTAGCATAGCTTGTACTGACTTCACTGCTGTAGGAAAGATATGTGGATTGTCACCCTTTACATATATTATTTCACAGTTGTCTCTTTAGAGGAAGTGACAAAAACCATTTCTTTGGATGACTATAGGCCTCAAGTAGGAAAATGCAAAATACTGATATCACAAGCAGGAAAAAGATGGAAGAGTCAAGCTGATATGAGACGTGCAGACAGCTTAGGGAGACAGTGTTGACAATGTAATATCTTCTCAGTATACATTGTATTTCTTGAGTTATTTTCAAATACACCTTCCATGTTGGACAATGGAGCAATGGACGATGGTGTACTTGCAAGTGTCTTCCAGCTACACTTGCATATCTAGTATTGACTTCACTGCTGTCGAAAAGATATGTGGATTTTTACCTTCTACATACATGACTTCAATGTTGTCTTTTAAATAGGAACTGTTAAAATGCCTTTATTTAGATTCCTATATGCCTCAACAGGGAAAAGGCTAAACACTTATATCACACCCAGGATAAAGACAGAAGAGTCAACTTGATCGGTCACTTGTACAGTGTTTAGTGTGTCAGAGCTGACAATGTAATATCTTCTTTTTACAAATTGTATTTCTTGAATTATCTTCAAATACGCCTTCCATGTTGGCCAATGGTGCAATGGAGTATTGTGTACTTGCAGGTATATTCCAGGTACTCTAGCATAGCATGTACCGACTTCACTGCTGTAGAAAAGATATGTGGATTTTCACCCTTTACTCATATTATTTCACAGTTGTCTCTTTAGGGAAAGTGACAAAAAGCATTTCTTTGGATTGCTATAATCCTCAACAGGGAAAAGGCTAAATACTGATATATAAGCAGGAAAAAATTCGAATAGTCAAATTGATAGGATACTTATAGAGAGTTTAAGGTGTCAGTGAAGACAATATAATATCTTCTTAGTATCCATTGTATCTCTTGAGTCATCATCAAATACACCTTCCAAGGAGCCCAAAGGAGCAATTGACAATGGTGTACTTTCAAGTATCTTCGACGTACACTAGAATACCTTGTACTGTTTTCATTGCTCTCATAAAATATGTGGATTTTCAGCCTTTATATATATATATATATTACTTAAGTGTTGTCTCTTAAGGAGGAACTGCCAAAATGCCTTTATTTAGACTCCTATATGCCTCAACAGGGAAAAAGCTAAACACTTATATCACACCCAGGATAAAGATAGAAGAGTCAATTTGATAGGATACTTGTACAGAGTTAAGGGTGTCAGAGCTGACAATGTAATATCTTCTTATTATATATTGTATTTCTTGAGTTGTCTTCAAATACACCTTCCATGTTGGCCAATGGAGGAATGGAGTATTGTGTACTTGCAAGTATCTTCCAAGTACTCTACGATGGCTTGTACTGACTACACTGCTGTAGAAAAATGTCGATTTTCACCCTTCATACATATTATTTCACAGTTGTCTCTTTAGAGGAAGTGACAAAAAGCATTTCTTTGGATTGCTATAGGCCTCAACAGGGAAAAGGCTAAATACTCATATCACAAGCAGGAAAAACATAGAAGAGTCAAGTTGATATGAGACTTCCAGAAAGCTTAGGGAGACAGTGTTAACAATGTAATATCTTCTTAGTATACATTGCATTTCTTGAGTTATCTTCAAATACACCTTCCATATTGTCCAATGGAACAATGAACGATGGTGTACTTGCAAGTGTCTTCCAGCTACACTCGCGTATCTTGTATTGACTTCACTGCTGTCGAAAAGATATGTGGATTTTTACCCTTTTCATACATGAGTTCAATGTTGTCTCTTAAATAGGAACTGTTAAAATGCCTTTATTTAGACTCCCATAGACCTGAACAGGGAAATGGCTAAATACTGATATCACAAGCAGGATAAAGATAGAAGAGTCAAGTTGATAGGATAATTGTAGAGAATTTAGGGTATCAGTGGTGACAATTTAATATCTTCTTAGTATGCCTTGTATCTCTTGAGTTATCTTCAAATACACCTTCCAAGTAGGCCAATGGAGAAATTTACAATAGTGTACTTGTAATTATCTTCCAGGTACACTAGCATAGCTTGTACTGACTTCACTCCTGTAGATAATATATGTGGATTTTTATGCTATCTATCTATCTATCTATCTATCTATCTATCTATCTATCTATCTATCTATCTATCTATATTTACATATTACTTCGGTGTTGTCGCTTAAGGAGGAACTGCCAAAATGCCTTCATTTATATTCCTATATGCCTGAAAAAGGATAAGGCTAAATTCTGATATCACAGGCAGAATAAAGATAAAAGAGTTAAGTTAAGAGGACACTTGTAGAGAATTTGGGGAGTCAGTGCTGACAATGTAATATCTACTTATTATCCAATGTATTTCTTGAGTCATCTTCATATACACTTATCATTTTGGTCAATGGAGGTAGGGACAATTGTGTACTTGCAATTATGTTCCAGGCACTCTAGCACAGCTTGTAATGACTTCACTGTTATATATAAGGTATATGGAATTTTAGCCTTTGCATACATTACTTTAGAGTTGTCTCTTTAGGAGAAGTGACAAAATGCGTTTCTTTGGATTTCTATAGGCCTCAAAAGGGAAAAGGCTAAATCCTGATATCACAAGCAGGGAAAAGATCAAAGAGTCAAATTGATAGGATACTTGTAGAGAGTTTAAGGTGTCAGTGATGACAATATAATATCTTCTTAGTATACATTGTATCTCTTGATTCATCTTCAAATACACCTTTTAAGGAGGATAATGGAGCAATTGCAATGGTGTACTTGGAAGTATCTTCCAGGTACACTAGAATACCTTGTATTGTTTTCATTGCTCTCATAAAATATGTGGGTTTTCAGCCTTTATATACATTACTTCAGAATTGTCTCTTTAGGGGAGGTGACAAAATGCCTTTCTTTGGATTTCTTTAGGCCTCAACTAGGAAAATGAAAAATAGTGATACCACAAGCGGGAAAAAGATAGAATGTCTAGTTGATATATGAGACTTGCAGACTGCTTGGGGAGACAGTGTTGACAATGTAATATCTTCCTAGTATACATTGTATTTCTTGAGTTATCTTCACATACACCTGCCATGTTGGCCAATGGAGCAATGGAAGATGGTGTACTTGCAAGTGTCTTCCAGCTACACTCGCATATCATGTATTGACTTCACTGCTGTCGAAAAGAAATGTGGATGTTTACCTTTTACATACATGAGTTCAATGTTGTCTCTTAAATAGGAACTGTTAAATTGCCTTTATTTAGATTCCCATAGGACTCAACAGGGAAAAGGCTAAAAACTGATATCACAAACAGGATAAAGATAGAAGAGTCAAGTTGAGAGTATACTTGTAGAGAATTTAGGGAGTCGGTGCTGACAGTGTAATATATATTTAGTATCCAATGTATTTCTTGAGTCATCTTCATATACACTTACTATTTTGGTCAAGGGAGGAAGGGACAATTGTGTGCTTGCAAGTATGTTCCAGGTACTCCAGCACAGCTTGTACTGACTTCACTGTTGTAGATAAGGTACGTGGATTTTTAGCCTTTACATACATTACTTCAGAGTTGTCTCTTTAGGTGAGGTGACAAATGCCTTTCTTCGGATTTCTATAGGCCTCAAGAGGGAAAAGACTAAATAGTAATATCACAAGCAGGAAAAAGATCGAAGAGTCAAATTGATAGGATACTTGTAGAGAGTTTGAGGTGTCAGTGATGGCAATATTATATCTTCGTAGTATAAATTGTATCCCTTGAGTTATCTTCAAATAAACCCTCCAAGTAGGCCAATGGAGCAATTGATAATAGTGTGCTTGCAAGTATCTTCCAGGTACTCTAGCACAGCTTGTACTGACTTCACTGTTGTAGATAATGTATGTGGATTTTCACCCTTTACATATATTATTTCACAGTTGTCTCTTTAGTGGAAGTGACGAAAACCATTTCTTTGGATGGCTATATGCCTCAACTAGGAAAATGCAAAATACTGATATCACAAGCAGGAAAAAGATAGAAGTGTCAGGGTGATATGAGCCTTGTAGACAGCTTAGGAAAACAGTGTTGACAATGTAATATCTTCCTAGTATACATGGGATTTCTTGAGTTATCTTCACATACACCTTCCATGTTGGTCAATGGAGCAATGGAAGATGGTGTACTTGCAAGTGTCTTCCAGCTACACTCGCATATCTTGTATTGACTTCACTGATGTCGAAAAGATATGTGGATTTTTACCTTTTACATACATGAGTTCAATGTTGTCTCTTAAATAGGAACTGTTAAAATGCCTTTATTTAGATTCCCATAGGACTCAACAGGGAAAAGGCTAAATACTGGTATCACAAGCAGGATAAATATAGAAGAGTCAAGTTGAGAGGACATTTGTAGAGAATTTCGGGAGTCAGTGCTGACAATGTAATATCTACTTAGTATCCAATGTATTTCTTGAGTCACCTTCATATACACTTACCATTTTGGTCAAGGGAGGAAGGGACAATTGTGTACTTCCAAGTATGTTCCGTTACTCCAGCACAGCTTGTACTGACTTCACTGTTGTAGATAAGGTATGTGGATTTTTAGCCTTTACATACATAACTTCAGAGTTGTCTCTTTAGGGGAGGTGACAAATGCCTTTCTTTGGATTTCTATAGGCCTCAACAGGGAAAAGGCTGAATATTGATATCAGAAGCAGGAAAAAGATCGAAGAAGCAAATTGATAGGATACTTGTACAGAGTTTAAGGTGTCAGTGATGGCGTAATTATATCTTCTTAGTATACATTGTATCCCTTGAGTTATCTTCAAATACACCTTCCAAGTAGGCAAATGGAGCATTTGATAATGGTGTGCTTGCAAATATCTTCCAGGTACTCTAGCACACCTTGTACTGACTTCACTGTGGTAGATAAGGTATGTGGATTTTCACCCTTTACATACATTATTTCACAGTTTTCTCTTTAGAGGAAGTGACAAAAACCATTTCTTTACATGGCTATAGGCTTCAACTAGGAAAATGCAAAATGCTGATATCACAAGCAGGAAAAAGATAGAAGCGTCAAGGTGATATGAGACTTGCAGACAGCTTAGGGAGACAGTGTTGACAATGTAATATCTTCTTTGTATACATTGTATTTCTTGAGTTATCTTCACATTCACCTTCCATGTTGGCCAATGGTGCAATGGACGATGGTGTACTTGCAAGTGTCTTCTAGCTACACTCGCATATCTTGTCTTGACTTCCCTGCTGTCAAAAAGATATGTGGATTTTTACTTTTTACGTACATGAATACAATGTTGTCTCTTAAATAAGAACTGTTAAAATGCCTTTATTTAGATTCCCATAGGACTCAACAGGGAAAAGGCTAAATACTGATATCACAAGGAAGATATAGATAGAAGGGTCATGTTGCCGTGACACTTGTAGAGAATTTCGGGAGTCAGTGTTGACAATATAATCTCTACTCAGTATCCAATGTATTTCTTGAGTCATCTTCATATACACTTACCATTTTGGCCAATGGAGCAATTGACAATGGTGTACTTGCAAGTACCTTCCAGGTACACTAGCGTACCTTGTATTATTTTCACTGCGCTCGATAAAATATGTGGATTTACTCCCTTTATATACCTTACTACAGTGTTGTCTCTTATGGGGGAACTGCCAAAATGCCTCGATTTAGATTCCTATATGCCTCAACAGGGAAAAGGCTAAATACTGATATCACAGGCAGGATAAAGATAGAAGAGTCAACTTGATAGGACAGTTGTAGAGAGTTTAGGGTGTCAGGGCTGACAATGTAGTATCTTCTTATTATACTTTGTATTTCTTGAGCTTACTTCAAATACACCTTCAACATTGGCTAATGGAGGAATGGACAATTGCGTACTAGCAAATATCTTCCAGATACTCTAGCATAGCTTGAACTGACTTCACTGCTGTAGAAAATATATGTGGATTTTCACCCTTTACATATATTATTTCACAGTTCTCTCTTTAGAAGATGTAACAAAAATCATTTCTTTGGATGGCTATAGGCCTCAACAGGGAAAAGGCTAAATACTCATATCACAAGCAGGAAAAAGATCGAAGAGTCAAATTGATAGGATACTTGTAGAGAGTTTAAGGTGTCAGTGATGACAATATAATATGTACTTAGTATCCAATGTATTTCTTGAGTCATCTTCATATACACTTACCATTTTGGTCAAGGGAGTAAGGGACAATGGTATACTTGCAATTATGTTCCAGGTACTCTAGCACAGCTTGTACTGACTTCACTGTTGTAGATAAGGTATATGGATTTTTAGCTTCTACATACATTACTTCAGAGTTGTCTCTTTAGGGGAACTGACAAAATGTGTTTCTTTGGATTTCTACAGGCCTCAACAGGGAAAAGGCAAAATAGTAATATCACAAGCAGGAAAAAGATCGAAGAGTCAAATTGATAGGATGCTTGTAGAGAGTTGAAGGTGTCAGTGATGACAATATAATATTTTCTTAGTATACATTGTATCTCTTGAGTTATCTTCAAATACACCTTCCAAGTAGGCCAATGGAGCAATTGACAATGGTGTACTTGCAAGCATATTCCAGGTACACTAGAATACCTTCTATTCTTTTCACTGCTCTCGATCAAATATGTGGATTTTCAGCCTTCATATACATTACTTCAGTATTGTCTCTTAAGGAGAAACAGCAAAATGCCTTTATTTAGATTCCTATATGCCTCAACAGGGAAAAGGCTAAATACTTATATGACACCCAGGGTAGAAACAGAAGAGTCAACTTGATAGGACACTTGTAGAGTGTTAAGGTTGTCAGAGCTGACAATGTAGTATCTTCTTATTATTTATTTTATTTCTTGAGTTGTCTTCAAATGCACCTTCCATGTTGGCCAATGGAGGATTGGAATATTGTGTACTTGCAAGTATCTTCCAGGTACTCTCGGATAGCTTGTACTGACTTCACTGCTGTAGAAAAGATATGTGGATTTTCACCCTTTATACATATTATTTCACAGTTGTGTCTTTAGAGGAAGTGACAAAAAGCATTTCTTTGGATTGCTATAGGCCCCAACAGGGAAAAGGTTAATACTGATATCATAAGCAGGAAAAAGATAGAAGAGTCAAGTTGATATGAGACTTCCAGAAAGCTTAGGGAGACAGCGTTAACAAGGTAATATCTTCTTAATATACATTGTAATTCTTGAGTTGTCTTCAAATACACCTTCCATATTGTCCAACGGCGCAATGGACGATGGTGTACTTTCAAGTGTCTTCCAGCTACACTCGCATATCTTGTATTGACTTTACAGCTGTCGAAAAGATATGTGGATTTTTACCTTTTACGTACATGAATGCAATGTTGTCTCTTAAATAGAAACTGTTAAAATGCCTTTATTTAGATTCCCATAGACCTCAACAACGAAATGGCTAAATACTGATATCACAAGCAAGATAAAGATAGAAGAGTGATGTTGATAGGATACTTGTAAAGAGTTTAGGGTGTCAGTGGTGATAATTTAATATCTTCTTCGTGTACTTTGCATCTCTTGAGTTATCTTCAAATACACCTTCCAAGTAGGCGAAAGGAGCAATTGACAATGGTGTACATGCAAGTATCTTCCAGGTACACTCGCATAGCTTGTATTGTCTTCACTGCTATCGATAAGATATGTGGTTTGCTATCCATTACATATATTACTTCAGAGTTGTCTGGTAAGGGGAACTGCCAAAATGCATTTATTTGGATTCCTACAGGTCTGAAGAGAGAAAAGGCTAAATACTGATATAACAAGCAGGAAAATTAGAAGAGCCATGTTGATATGATACTTGCAGAGAATTTAGAGTGTCAGTGTTGACAATGAAATATCTTCTTAGTATACATTGTATATCTTCCGTTATCTTGAAACACACCTTCCATGACGGCCAATGGAGCAATGGACAATGGTGTACTTGCAAGTGCCTTCCAGGTACACTAGCATATCTGGTATTGCCGTCACATTTTTCGAAAAGATATGTGGATTTTACCCTTTACATACATGATTTCAATGTTGTGTCTCAAATGGGAACTGCCAAAATGCTTTTATTTACTTTCCTACATGCCTGAACAGGGAACGGCAAAATGCTGATATCACAAGCAGGATAAAGATAGAACAGTCAAGTTGATAGGACACTTGTAGAGAATTTAGGGAGTCCGTGCTCACAATGTAATATCTTCTTAGTATTGAGTGTATTTGTTGAGTCATCTTCATATACACCTTCCACTGTGGCCAAGGGAGGAAGGGACAATTGTGCTCTTGCAAAAATCTTCCAGGTACTCTATCATAGCTTGTACTGACTTCGCTGCTTTAGATAAGATTCGTGGATTTTTACGCTTTACATACATTACTTCAGAGTTGGGTCTTTAGTGTAAGTGACAAAATGCTTTTATTTGGATTTCTATAGGCCTCAACAGGGAAAAGGCTGCATAATGATATCAGAAGCAGGAAAAAGATCGAAGATTCAAATTGATAGAAAACTTGTAGAGAGTTTAGGGTGTCAGTGCTGACAATGTAATATCTTCTTAGTATACATTGTGTTTCTTGAGTTATCTTCAAATACACCTTCCAAGTAGGCCAATGGAACAATTGACAATGGTGTACTTGCAAGTATCTTCCAGGTCCACTAGCATAGCTTTTATTGTCTTCACTGTTATCGATAGGATATGTGGATTTTTACCCTTTATGTACATTACTTCAGTGTTGTCTCTTAAGGAGGAACTGCCAAAATGCCTTTATTTAGCTTCCTATATGCCTCAAGAGGGAAAAGGTTAAATACAGATATCACAAGTAGGAAAAACACAGAATGGTCAAGATGATAGGATACTTGTAGAGATTTTAGGGAGTCAATGCTGACAATGTAATATCTTTTAGTATTCAATGTATTTCTTGAGTCATCTTTATATACACCTTTCATTTTGGCCAAGGGAGCAAGGGACAGTTGTGTACTTGAAAGTATCTTCCAGGTACTCTAGCATAGCTTGTACTGACTTCACTGCTGTAGAATAGATATGTGGATTTTCACCCTTTACATATATTATTTCGGAGTTGTCTCTTTAGGGGAAGTGACAAAATGCGTTTCTTTGGATTTCTATAGACTTCAAAAAGGAAAAGGCTAAATACCGATATCACAAGCAGGAAAAAGATAGAAGAGTCAAGTTGGTAGGATACTTGTAGAGAGTTTAGGGTGTCAGTGCTGAGAATGTAATATCTTATAAGTATGCATGGTATCTCTTGATTTGTCTTCAAATACACCTTCCATGTTGGCCAATGGAACAATTGACAAGGTTATACTTGCAAGTATCTTCCAGGTACGCTAGCATAGCTTGTATTGTCTTCACTGCTCTCGATAAGATATGTGGATTTTTACCATTTATCTATATTACCTCAGTGTTGTCTCTTAAGGAGGAACTGCCAAAATGCTTTTATTTAGATTCCTATATGCCTCAACAGGGAAAAGGCTAAATACTGATATCACAAGCAGAGTAAAGATAAAAGAGTCAATTTGATAGGACACTTGTAGAGAGTTTCGGGAGTCAGTGCTGACAATGGAATCTCTACTTAGTATCCAATGTATTTCTTGAGTCATCTTCATATACACTTAGCATTTTGGCCAATGGAACAATTGACAAGGTTATACTTGCAAGTATCTTCCAGGTACACTAGCGTACCTTGTATTATTTTCACTGCTCTCAATAAAATATGTGGATTTACTCCCTTTATATACCTCACTACAGTGTTGTCTCTTAAGGAGGAACTGCCAAAATGCCTCGATTTAGATTCCTATATGCCTCAACAGGGAAAAGGGTAAATACTGATATCACAGGCAGGATAAAGATAGAAGAGTCAACTTTATATGACACTTGTAGAGAGTTTAAGGTGTCAGGGCTGACAATGTAATATCTTCTTATTATACATTGTATTTCTTGAGTTTGCTTCAAATACATCTTCCATGTTGGCCAATGGAGGAATGGACAATTGTTTACTAGTAAGTATCTTCCAGATACTCTAGCATAGCTTGAACTGACTTCACTGTTGTAGAAAATATATGTGGATTTTCACCCTTTACATATATTATTTCACAGTTGTCTCTTTAGAGGATGTAATAAAAATCATTTCTTTGGATGGCTATAGGCCTCAACAGGGAAAAGGCTAAATACTCATATCACAAGCAGGAAAAAGATAGAAGAGTCAAAATGATAGGATACTTGCAGAGAGTTTAAAGTGTCAGTGATGACAATATAATATCTACTTAGCATCCAAAGTATTTCTTGAGTCATCTTCATATACACTTACCATTTTGGTCAAGGGAGTAAGGGACAATGGTACACTTGCAATTATGTTCCAGGTACTCTAGCACAGCTTGTACTGACTTCACTGTTGTAGATAAAGTATATGGATTTTTAGCCTCTACATACATTACTTCAGAGTTGTCTCTTTAGGGGAACTGACAAAATGCATTTCTTTGGATTTGTATAGGCTTCAACAGGGAAAAGGCAAAATAGTAATATCATAAGCAGGAAAAAGATCGAAGAGTCAAATTGATAGAATACTTGTAGAGAGTTTAAGGTATCAGTGATGACAATATAATATTTTCTTAGTATACATTGTATCTCTTGAGTTATCTTCAAATACACCTTCCAAGTAGGCCAATGGAGCAATTGACAATGGTGTACTTGCAAGTATCTTCCAGTTACACTAGAATACCTTCTATTCTTTTCACTGCTCTCGATAAAATATGTGGATTTTCAGCCTTCATATACATTACTTCAGTGTTGTCTCTTAAGGAGGAACAGCCAAAATGCCGTTGTTTAGATTCCTATATGCCTCAACAGGGAAAAGGCTAAATACTTATATGACACGCAGGATAAAGATAGAAGAGGCAACTTGGTAGGACACTTGTAGAAAGTTAAGGGTGTCAGAGCTGACAATGTAATATCTTCTTATTATATATTGTATTTCTTGAGTTGTCTTCAAATACACCTTCCATGTCGGCCAATGAAGGATTGGAATATTGTGTACTTGCAAGTATCTTCAGGTACTCCAGCATAGCTTGCATTGATTTCACTGCTGTAGAAAAGATATGTGGATTTTCACCCTTTATACATATTATTTCACAGTTGTCTCTTTAGAGGAAGTGACAAAAAGCATTTCCTTGGATTGCTATATGCCTCAACAGGGAAAAGGCTAAATACTGATATCACAAGCAGGAAAAAAATAGAAGAGTCAAGTTGATATGAGACTTCCAGAAAGCTTAGGGAGACATTGTTAACAGTGTCATATATTCTTAGTATACATTGTATTTCTTGAGTTATCTTCAAATACACCTTCCATATTTTCCAACGGCGCAATGGACAATGGTGTACTTGCAAGTGTCTTCCAGCTACACTCGCATATCTTGTATTGACTTCACTGCTGTCGAAAGGATATGTGGATTTTTACATTTTACGTACGTGTATGCAATGTTGTCTCTTAAATAGGAACTGTTAAAATGCCTTTATTTAGATTCCCATAGACCTCAACAGGGAAATGGCTAAATACTGATATCACAAGCAGGATAAAGATAGAAGAGTGAAGTTGATAGGATACTTGTAGAGAGTTTAGGGTGTCAGTGGTGATAATTACTATCTTCTTAGTATACATTATATCTCTTGAGTTATCTTCAAATACACTTTCTAAGTAGGCCAATGGAACAATTGACAATGGTGTACTTGTAAGTATCTTCCAGGTACACTCGCATAGCTTGTATTGTCTTCACTGCTATCGATAAGATATGTGGGTTGTTATCCATTACATATATTACTTCAGAGTTGTCTGGTAAGGGGAACTGCCAAAATGCATTTATTTGGATTCCTATAGGTCTGAAGAGAGAAAAGGCTAAATACTGATATAACAAGCAGGAAAAATTAGAAGAGTCATGTTGATATGATACTTGCAGAGAATTTAGAGAGTCAGTGTTGACAATGAAATATCTTCTTAGTATACATTGTATATCTTCAGTTATCTTGAAACACACCTTCCATGAGGGTCAATGGAGCAATGGACAATGGTGTACTTGCAAGTGCCTTCCAGGTACACTAGCATATCTGGTATTGCCTTCACAGTTTTCGAAAAGATATGTGGATTTTACCCTTTACATATGTGATTTCAATGTTGTGTCTCAAATGGGAACTGCCAAAATGCATTTATTTACTTTCCCACATGCCTGAACAGGGAGCAGCTAAATACTGATATCACAAGCAGGATAAAGATAGAACAGTCAAGTTGATAGAACACTTGTAGAGAATTTAGGGAGTCAGTGCTCACAGTGTAATATCTTCTTAGTATTCAGAGTATTTCTTGAGTCATCTTCATATACACCTTCCATTGTGGCCAAGGAAGGAAGGGACAATTGTGCTCTTGCAAAAATCTTCCAGGTACTCTATCATAGCTTGTACTGACTTCACTGCTTTAGATAAGATGCGTGGATTTTTTTGCTTTACATACATTACTTCAGAGTTGCATCTTTAGTGGAAGTGACAAAATGCTTTTATTTGGATTTCTATAGGCCTCAACAGGGAAAAGGCTGAATATTGATATCAGAAGCAGGAAAAAGATCGAAGAAGCAAATTGATAGTATACTTGTACAGAGTTTAAGGTGTCACTGATGGCATAATTATATCTTCTTAGTATACGTTGTATCCCTTGAGTTGTCTTCAAATACACCTTCCAAGGAGGGCAATGGAGCATTTGATAATGGTGTGCTTGCAAATATCTTCCAGGTACTCTAGCACAGCTTGTACTGAATTCACTGTTGTAGATAAGGTATTTGGATTTTCATCCTTTACATATATTATTTCACAGTTGTCTCTTAAGAGGAAGTGACAAAAACCATTTCTTTGGATGGCTATAGGCCTCAACTAGGAAAATGCAAAATGCTGATATTACAAGC
>JAJHZJ010000319.1:1562738-1696013 GCA_023548195.1 Bettongia penicillata ogilbyi
GTATCCAATGTATTTCTTGAGTCATCTTCACATACACTTACCATTTTGGCGAAGGGAGGAAGGGACAATTGTGTACTTGCAAGTATATTTCAAGTACTCTAGCATAACTTGTGCTGACTTCAGTGTTGTAGATAATATATTTGGATTTTTACCTTTTACATTCATTACTTCAGACTTGTCTCTTTAGGGGAAGTGACCAAATGCGATTCTTTGGATTTCTATAGGCCTCAACACGGAAAAGGTTAAATACTGATATCACAAACAGGAAAAAGATAGAAGACTCAAGTTGATAGGATACTTGTAGAGAGTTTAGGGTGTCAGTGCTGACAATGATATATCTTGTTAGTATACATTGTATCTCTTGAGTTATCTTCAAATACACCTTCCAATTACGCCAATGGAGCAATTGACAATGGTGTACTTGCAAGTATCTTCTAGGTACACTAGCATAGCTTGTATTGTCTTCACAGCTCCTGATAAAATATTTGGATTTTTAACCTTTGCATATATAACTCCAGTGTTGTCTCTTTAGGAGGAACTGCCAAAATGCCTTTATTTAGATTCCTTTATGCCTGAACAGGTAAAAGGTGAAATACTGATATCACAAGCAGGATAAAGATAGAAGAGTCAAGATGATAGGTCACTTGTAGAGAATTTAGGGAGTCAGTGCTGTCAATGTAATACCTTCTTAGTATTCAATATATTTCTTGAAACATCTTCATAGAAACCTTCCATTTGGGCCAAGGGAGTAAGGGACAATTGTGGACTTGCAAGTATCTTCCAGATACTCTAGCATAGCATGTACTGTCTTCACTGCTACAGAAAAGGTATGTGGATATTTACCCTTTAAATAAATTACTTCAGAGTTGCCTCTTTAGGGGAAGGGACCAAATGCATTTCTCAGGATTTCTATAGGCCTCAACAGGGAAAAGGCTAAATTGTGATATCAGAAACAGGAAAAAGATCGAAGAGTCAAATTGGTTGGATACTTGTAGAGAGTTTAGGGTGTCAGGGCTGATAATGTTATATGTTCTTAGTACACATTGTATCTCTTGAATTATGTGCAAATACATCTTCCAATTAGGCCAATGGAGCAATTGACAATGGTGTACTTGCAAGTATCTTCAAGGTACACTAGCATAGCTTGTATTGTCTTCACAGCTCTCGATAAGATATTTGGATTTTAAACCTTTATATATATATTACTTCAGTGTTGTCTCTTAAGGAGAAACTGCCAAAATGCCTTCATTTAGATTCCTATATGCCTGTGAACAGGTAAAAGGCTAAATACTGATATCACAAGCAGGATAAAGATAGAAGAGTCAAGTTGACAAGACACTTGTAGAGAATGTAGGGAGTCAGTGCTGACAATGTAATATCTACTTAGTATCCAATGTGTTTCTTGAGTCATCTTCATATAAACCTTTCATTTTGGCCAAGTGAGTAAGGGACAACTGTGTACTTGTGAGTATCTTCCAGGTACTCTAGCATAGCTTGTAGTGACTTCACTGCAGTAGATAAGGTATGTGGATTTTTACCTTTTATATACATAACTTCAGAGGGGTCTCTTTAGGGGAAGGGACAAAATGCGTTTCTTATGATTTCCATAGGCCTCATCAGGGAAAAGGCTAAATAGTGATATCATAAGGAGGAAAAAGATAGAAGAGTCAAGTTGACAGGACACTTATAGAGAGTTTATGATGTTAGTGCTGACAATGTAATATCTTCTTATTATACATTGTATTTCTTGCGTGATTTTCAAATACACCTTCTATGCTGGCCATTCGAGCAATGGACAATTGTGCACTTGCATGTATCTTCCAGGAACTCTAGCATAGCTTGTACTGACTGCACTGCTGTAGAAAAGATATGTGGATTTTCACCATTTACATATATTATTTCACAGATGCCTCTTCAGGGGAAGTGACAAAATGCATTTCTTTGCATTTCTATAGGCCTCAACAGGGAAAAGGTTAAATACTGGTATCACAAGCAGGAAAAAGATGGAAGAGTCAAGGTGATATGAGACTTGCAGACAGCTTAGGGAGACAGTGTTGACAATGTTATATCTTCTTAGTATACATTGTATTTCTTGAGTTATCTTCAAATACACCTTCCCCGTTGGCCAATGGAGAAATGATAAATGGTGTACTTGCAAGTGTATTCCAGGTACACTAGCATATCTTGTATTGACTTCACTGCTGTGGAAAAGACATGTGTATTTTTACCCTTTACATACAGGACATCAATGTTGTCTCTCAAATAGGAACTGTCAAAATTCCTTTAATTAGATTCCCATAGTCCTCAACAGGGAAATGGCTAAATATTTATATCACAAGCAGGATAAATATAGCAGAGTGAAGTTGATAGGATACATGTAGAGAGTCTAGCATGTCAGTGCTTATAATTTAATACCTTCTTAGTATACATTGTATCTCTTGAGTTATCTTCAAATACACCGTTCAAGTAGGACAATGGAGCAACTGATAATGGTGTGCTTGCAAGTATCTTCCAGGTACACTGGCATAGCTTGTACTGAATTCACTGCTGTAGATAACATATGTGGATTTTTACCTTTTATATATACATATATACATATATATATATATATATATACATATATATAAATATATATATATATATATATATATATATATATATATATATATATATTACTTCAGTGTTGTCTCTTAAGGAGCAACTGCAAAAATGCCTTCATTTAGATTCCTATATGCCTGAACAGGGAAAAGGCTAAATACTGATATCACAAGCAAGATAAAGATAGAAGAGTCAAGTTGACAAGACACTTGTAGAGATCTTAGGGAGTCAGTGCTGACCATGTAATATCTATCTACTAAAATCCACATATGTTATCTACAATAGTGAAGTCAGTACAAGCTATGCTAGTGTACCTGGAAGATACTTGGAAGCACACCATTGTCAGTTGCTCCATTGGGCTACTTGGAAGGCGTATTTGAAGATAACTCAAGACATACAATGCATACTAAGGAGATATTAAATTGTCAGCACTGACACCCTAAACTCTATACAAGTATCCTATCAACTTCACTCTTCTATCTTTATCCTGATTGTGATATAAATATTTAGCCATTTCCCGTTTGAGGCCTATGGGAATCTAATTAAAGGCATTTTGACAGTTCCTATTTAGGAGACAACATTGATGACATGTACGTAAAGGGTAACACATATCTTTTCCACATATGTGAAGTCAATACAAGACATGCTAGTGTACCTGGAAGACACTTGCTAGTACACCATTGTCCATTGCTCCTTTGGCCAACATGGAAGGTGTATTTGAAGATAATTCAAGAAATACAATGTATACTAAGAAGATATTACATTGTCAACACTGTCTCCCTAAGCTGTCTGCAAATCTCATATCACTTTGACTCTTCCATCTTTTTCCTGCTTGAGATATCAGTATTTAGCCTTTTCCCTGTTGAGGCCTATACAAATCCAAAGAAACACATTTTGTCACTTCCCCTAAAGAGTCAATGTGAAATAATATATGTAAATGGTGAAAATCCACATATCATTTCTACAGCAGTGAATTCAGTACAAGCTATGCTAGAGTACCTGGAAGATCCTTGCAAGTACACAATTGTGCCTTCCTCCCTTGGCAAAATGGTAAGTGTATAGGAAGATGACTCAAGAAATACATTGAACATTGAGAAAATATTAAATAGTCAGCACAGACCCCCTAAACTCTCTCCAAGTATCCTATAATCTTGACTCTTCTATCTTTATCCAAACAGTGATATCAGTATTTATGCTTTTCCCTGTTGAGGCATATAGGAATCAAAATAAAGGAATTTAGGCCATTCCTCCTTAAGAGACAACAATGAAGTAGTGCATAAAATGTGAAAAAATCCACATATCTTATCGAGAGCAGTGAAGACAATACAAGCTATGCGAGTGTACCTGGAAGATACTTGCAAGTACTCCATTGTCAATTGCTCCATTGGCCTTCTTGGAAGGTGTATTTGAAGATAACTCAAGAGATTCAATAACTACTCAGAATATGTTACATTGTCAGCACTTACACCTTTAACGCTCTACAAGTTTCCTATCAATTTGACTCTTCTATATTTATCCTGCTTGTGATATCAATATTTAGCTATTTACCTTTTGAGGCCTATGGGAATCTAATTAAAGGCATTCTGACAGTTCCTATTTAAGAGACAACATTGATGTCATGTATGTAAAGGGTAAAAATATACATTTCTTTTCCACAGCAGTGAAGTTAATGCAAGATATACTAGTGCACCTGGAGGACACTTCCAAGTACATCATTGTCCATTGCTCCATTGGCCAACTGGGAAGTTGTATTTGAAGATAACTCAAGAAATACAATGTATACTAAGAAGATATTACATTGTCAACACTGTCTTAATAAGCTGTCTGCAAGTCTCATATCACCTTGACCGTTCTGTCTTTTTCCTGCTTGTGATATCAGTATTTAGCCTTTTCCCTGTTGAGGCCTATAGAAATCCAAAGAAACGCATTTTGTCACTTCCACTAAAGAGGCAACTGTGAAATAATATATGTAAAAGGTGAAAATCCACAAATCTTTTCTACAGGAGTGAAGTCAGTACAAGCTATGCTAGAGTACCTGGAAGATACTTGCAAGTACACAATTGTACATTGCTCGATTTTCCAACATAGAAGGTGTATTTTAAGGTAACTCAAGAAATACAATGTATACTAAGAAGATATAACATTGTCAACACTGTCTCCCTAAGCTGTCTGCAAGTCTCATATCACCTTGACTCTTCCATCTTTTTCCTGCTTGTGATACCAGTATTTAACCTTTTCCCTGTTGAGGCCTATAGAAATGCAAAGAAATGCATTTTGTCACTTCCCCTGAAGAGGCATCTGTGAAATAATATATGTAAATGGTGAAAATCCACATATCTTTTCTACAGCAGTGCAGTCAGTACAAGCTATGCTAGAGTTCCTGGAAGATACATGCAAGTGCACAATTGTCCATTGCTCGAATGGCCAGCATAGAAGGTGTATTTGAAAATCACGCAAGAAATACAATGTATAATAAGAAGATATTACATTGGCAGCACTAACACCCTAAACTCTCTATAAGTATCCTATTAACATGACTCTTGGATCTTTTTCCTGCTTCTGATAGAACTATTTACCCCTTTCCCTGTTGAGTCCCATACAAATCTAAAGAAACGCATTTTGTCACTTCCCTTAAAGAGCCCACTCTAAGTAATGTATGTAAAGGGTAAAAATCCACATACCTTATCTACAGCAGTGAAGTCAGTACAAGCTATGCTAGAGTACCTGGAAGACACTTGCAAGTACACAATTATCCCTTCCTTCCTTGGCAAAATGGTAAGTGTATATGAAGATGACTCAAGAAATACACTGAATACTAAGAAGATATTAAATTGAGAGCACTGACTCCCTAAACTCTCTACAAGTATCCTATCGTCTTGACTCTTCTGTTTTTATTCTACCTGCGATATCAGTACTTATGCTTTTCCCTGTTGTGGCATATAGGAATCTAAATAAAGGCATTTTGGCAATTCCTCCTTAAGAGACAACACTGAAGTAATGCATATAAAGGCAAAAAATCCACATATCTTTTCGAGAGCAGTGAAGACATTAGAAGCTATGCTGGTGTACCTGGAAGATACTTGCAAGTACACCATTGTCAATTGCTCCATTGGTCGTCTTCGAAGGTGTATTTGAAGATAAATCAGGAGATACTATGTATACTAAGAAGATGTTACATTGTCATCACTGACACCTTAAACTCTCTACAAGTGTCCTATCAATTTGACACTTCCATCTCTTTCCTGTTTGTGATATCACTATTTAGCCTTTTCCCTCTGGAGGCCTATAGAAATCCAAGGAAAGGTATTTTGTAACTTCCCCTAAAGAGACAACTCTGAAGTAATGTATGTAAAGAGTAAAAATAGACATATCTTATCTGCAGCAGTGAAGTCAGTACAGGCTATGCTAGAGTACTTGGAAGATACTTGCAAGTACACAATGGTCCCTTCCTCCCTTGGCCAAAATGGAAGGTGTATATGAAGATGACTCAAGAAATACATTGGATACTAAGTAGATATTACATTTTTAGCACTGATTCTCTAAATTCTCTACAAGTGTCCTATCAACATGACTCTTTTATCTTTATCCTGCTTGTGATATCAGTATTCAGCCATTTCCCTGTTGAGGACAATAGGAATAAAAATAAAGGCATTTTGGCAGTTCCTCCATAGGAGACAACACTGAAGTAATATATATATAAAGGGTAAAAATCCAAATATCTTATCAAGAGCTGTGAAGACAATACAAACTATGCTAGTGTACCTCGAAGATAACCTTGAGTACACCATTTTCAGTTGCTCCATTGGCCTAATTGGAAGATGTATTTGAAGATAACTCAAGACATGCAGTGTATACTATCAAGATATAGCACTGTCAGCACTGCCTCCCTAAACTCTCTACAAGTATCCTATTAACTTGACTCTTCTACCTTTTTCCTGCTTGTGATATCAGTATTTTGCCTTTTCCTAGGTGAGGCCTATAGACATCCAAAGAAATGGTGTTTTTCATTTCCCCTAAGAGGCAACTGTAAAATAATATATCTAAAGGCTAAAAATCCATATACCTTATCTACAACAGTGAAGTCTGTACAAGTTGTGCTAGAGTACCTGGAACATAATTGCAAGTACACAATTGTCCCTTCCTCCCTTGACCAAAATGGTAAGTGTATCTGATGATGACTCATGAAATACATTGGATACTAAGTAGATATTACACTGTCAGCACTGACTCCCTAAATTCCCTACAAGTGTCCTGTCAACTTGACTCTTCTATCTTTATTCTGCATGTAATATCAGTATTTAACCTTTTCCCTGTTCAGGAATGTGGGAATCTAAATGAAGGCATTTTGGCAGTTCCTCCTTAAGAGACAACACTGAAGTAATATGTAAGTATATATATATATATATATATATATATATATATATATATATATATATATATAATATATATATGTATATAATGGGCTAAAAATCCACATGTATTTTCTGCAGCAGTGAAGTCAGTACAAGCCATGCTAGTGTACCTGGAATATACTTGCAAGTACACTATTGTCAATATCTCCATTGGCCTACGTGGAAGGTGTATTGGAGGATAACTCAAGAGATACAATGTATACTAAGAAGATATTAAATTGTCACCATTGACACCCTAAACTCTCTACAAGTATCCTATCAACTTGACTCTTCTATCTTTACCCTGCTTGTGATAGCCGTATATAGGCATTTCTCTGTTGAGACCTATGGGGATCTAAATAAAGGCATTTTAACAGTTCCTGTTTAAGAGACAACATTGAAGTCATGTATGTAAAAGGTAAATATCCACATATCTTGTCAACAGCAGTGAAGTCAATACAAGATATGCGAGTGTAGTTGGAAGACACTTGAAAGTACACCATCGTCCACTGCTCCATTGGCCAACATGGAAGGTGTATTTGAGCATAACTCAAGAAATACAATATACACTAAGAAGATATTACATTGTCAACACTGTCTCCCTAAGCTGTCTGCAAGTCTCATACCAAATTGACTCTTCTATTTTTTTTTTCCTTGTGATATCAGTGTTTTGTCTTTTCCTTGTTGAGGCCTATGGCCATCCAACAAAATGGTGTTTGTCACTTCCTCTAAAGGGACAACTGTGAAATAATATATGTAAAGGGTGAAACTCCACATATCTTTTCTACAGCAGTGAAGTCAGTACAAGCTATGCTAGAGAATCTGGAAGATCCTTGCTAGTACACAATTGTCCATTCCTCCATTGGCCAAAATGGAAGGTTTATTTCAAGATAACTCAAGAAATACAATATATAATAAGAAGATATTACATTCTAAGCCCTAACACCCTAAACTCTCTACAAGTGTCCTATCCAGTTGACTCTTCTATCTTTATCCTGCTTGTGATATCAGTATTTAGCCTTTCCCCTGTCGAGGCCTATAGAAATCCAAAGAAACTCATTTTGTCATTTTCACTAAATAGACAACTGTGAAGTAATGTACGCAAAGGCTAAAAATCCATATACCTTATCTAGAACCGTGAAGTCAGTATAAGCTGTGCTAGAGTACCTGGAATATAATTGCAAGTACAAAATTGTCCCTTCCTCCCTTGACAAAAATGGTAAGTGTATATGAAGATGACTCAAGAAATACATAGATTACTAAGTAGATATTACACTGTCATCACAGACTCCCTAAATTCTCTACAAGTGCCCTGTCAATATAACTCTTCTATATTTGTCATGCTTGTGTTATCAGTATTTAGCCTTTTCCCTGTTCAGGAATATAGGAATCTAAATGAGGGCATTTTGGCAGTTCCCCCTTAAGAGACAACACTGAAGTAATATGCAAATATAAATATATATATATATATATATACACACACACACACACATACATATATATATATATATATATATATGTAAAGGGTAAAAATCTACATATATAATCTACCGCAGTGAAGTCAGTACAAGCTATGCTAGAGTATCTGGAAGATACTTGCTAATACACAATTGTCCCTCATTTGGCCAACGGGGAAGGTGAATTTGAAGATAACTCAAGAAATACAATGTATAATAAGAAGATATTACATTGTCACCACTGACACCATAAACTCTCTACAAGTGTCCTATCCAGTTGACTCTTCTATCTTTATCCTGCTTGTGATATCAGTATTTAGACTTTTCCCTGTTGAGGCCTATAGAAATCCAAAGAAATGCATTTTGTAACTTCCATGAAACAGACAACTCTGAAGTAATGTACGCAAAGGCTAAAAATCCATATACCTTATCTACAACAATGAAGTCAGTATAAGCTGTGCTAGAGTACCTGGAACATAATTGCAAGTACACAATAGTCCTTTCCTCCCTTGACCAAAATGGTAAGTGTATCTGAAGATGACTCAAGAAATACATTGGATACTAAGTAGATATTACATTGTCTGCACTGACTCCCTAAATTCTCTACAAGTGTCCTGTCAACTTGACTCTTCTATCATTATCGTGCTTGAGATATCAGTATTTAGCCTTTTCCCTGTTCAGGCATATAGGAATATAATGAAGGCATTTTGGCAGTTCCTCCTTAAGAGAAAACATTGAAGTAATATGTAAATATATATATATATGTATATATATATATATATATGTATATATATATATATATATATATACACAAAGGGTAAAAATCTACATATATGATCTAAAGCAGTGAAGTCAGTAGAAGCTATGCTAGTATACCTGGAAGATACTTGCAAGTACACTATTGTCAATTTTCCCATTGGCCTATTTGGAAGGTGTATTTGAAGATAACTCAAGAGATACAATGTATACTAAGAAAATATTAAATTGTCACCACTGACACCGTAAACTCTCTACAAGTATGCTATGAACTTGACTCTTCTATCTTTATCCTGCTTTTGATAGCAGTATATAGGCACTTCCCTGTTGAAGCCTATAGGGATCTAAACAAAGGCATTTTAACAGTTCCTCTTTCAGAGACAACATTGAAGTCATGTATGTAAAAGTTTAAAATCCACATACCTTTTTGACAGCAGTGAAGTCAATACAAGATACGCAAGTGTACCTGGAAGACACTTGCAAGTACACCATCGTCCATTGCTCCATTGGCCAACATGGAAGGTGTATTTGAAGATAACTCAAGAAATACAATGCATACTAGGAAGATATTACATTGTCAACACTCTCTCCCTAAGCTGTCTGCAAGTCTCATATGAACTTGACTCTTCTATCTTTTTCTTCCTTGTGCTATCAGTGTTTTGCCTTTTCCTAGTTGAGGCCTATAGCCATCCAACGAAATGGTGTTTGTCACTTCCTCTAAAGAGACAACCGTGAAATAATATATGTAAAGGGTGAAACTCCACATATCTTTTCTACAGCAGTGAAGTCAGTACAAGCTATGCTGGAGTATCTGGAAGATCCTTGCTAGTACACAATTGTCCATTCCTCCATTAGCCAAAATGGAAGGTTGATTTGAAGATAACTCAAGAAATATAAAGCATAATAAGAAGATATTACATTGTCAGCACTGACTCCCTAAACTCTCTACAAGTGTCCTATGCAGTTTAGTCTTCTATCTTTGTCCTGCTTGTGATATCAGTATTTAGACTTTTCCCTGCTGAGGCCTATAGAAATCCAAAGAAACGCATTTTGTCACTTCCCCTAAAGAGACAACTCTGAAGTAATGTACGCAAAGGCTAAAAATCCATATACCTTATCTAGAATGGTGAAGTCAGTATAAGCTGTGCTAGAGTACCTGGAACATAATTGCAAGTACACAATTTTCCCTTTCTCCCTTGACAAAAATGGTAAGTGTATATGAAGATGACTCAAGAAATACATTGATTACTAAGTAGATATTACATTGCCATGACAG
This sequence comes from Bettongia penicillata ogilbyi, assembly GCA_023548195.1. NCBI lineage: Eukaryota > Metazoa > Chordata > Mammalia > Diprotodontia > Potoroidae > Bettongia > Bettongia penicillata. The sequence continues at coordinate 1,573,217 of JAJHZJ010000319.1, forward strand.
ACTCCCTAAATTCTCTACAAGTGTCCTGTAAATATAACTCTTCTATATTTGTCCTGCTTGTGTTATCAGTATTTAGCCTTTTCCCTGTTCAGGCATATAGGAAGCTAAATGAAGGCATTTTGGCAGTTCCCCCTTAAGATACAACACTGAAGTAATATGCAAATATAAATATTTAAATATATATATATATACACACACATACATATATATATATATATATATAAAGGGTAAAAATCTACATATATAATCTACAGCAGTGAAGTCAGTACAAGCTATGCTAGAGTATCTGGAAGATACTTGCTAATACACAATTGTCCCTTCCTCATTTGACCAACATGGAAGGTGAATTTGAAGATAACTCAAGAAATACAATGTATAATAAGAAGATATTACATTGTCAGCCATGACACACTAAACTCTCTACAAGTGTCTTATGAAGTTCACTCTTCTATCTTTATCCTGCTTGTGATATCAGTATTTAGACTGTTCCCTGTTCAGACATGTGGGAATCTAAATGAAGGCATTTTGGCAGTTCCTCCTTAAGAGACAACACTGAAGTAATATGTAAGTATATATATATATATATATATATATATATATATATATATATATATATATATATATATATATAGCACTGACATTATATATATTGGGTAAAAATCCACATGTATTTTCTACAGCAGTGAAGTCAGTACAACTATGCTAGTGTACCTGGAATATACTTGCAAGTACACTATGTCAATTTCTCCATTGGGCTACTTGGAAGGTGTATTTGAACAACACTGAAGTAATATGTAAGTATATATATATATATATATATATATATATATATATATATATATATATATATATACATTATATATATTGGGTAAAAATCCACATGTATTTTCTACAGCAGTGAAGTCAGTACAACTATGCTAGTGTACCTGGAATATACTTGCAAGTACACTATTGTCAATTTCTCCATTGGGCTACTTGGAAGGTGTATTTGAAGATAACTCAACAAATACAATATATAATAAGGAGATGTGACACTGTCAACACTGTCTCCCTAAGCTGTCTGCACGTCTCATATCAACTTGACTCTCCTATCTTTTTCGTGCTTGTGATATCAGTGTTTTGCCTTTCCTAGTTGAGGCCTATAGCCATTCAAAGAAATGGTTTTTGTCACTTCCTCTAAAGAGACAACCGTGAAATAATATATGGAAATGGTGAAAATCCACATATCTTCTCTACAGCAGTGAAGTCAGTACAACCTATGCTAGAGTATCTGGAAGATACTTGTTAGTACACAGTTGTCCATTCCTCCATTGGCCAACATGGAAGGTGAATTGGAAGATAACTGAAGGAATACAATGTATAATAAGAAGATATTACATTGTCAGCCCTGACACCCTAAACTCTCTACAAGTGTCCTATCCAGTTGACTCTTCCCTCTTTATCCTGGTTGTGATATCAGTATTTAGCCTTTTCCCTGTTGAGACTTATAGAAATCCAAAGAAACGCATTTTGTCACTTCCCCTAAAGAGACAACTCTGAAGTAATGTACGTAAAGGCTAAAAATCCATATACCTTTTCTACAACAGGGAAGTCAGCACAAGCTGTGCTAGAGTACCTGGAACATAATTACAAGTACGCAATTGTACCTTCCTCCCTTGACCAAAATGGTAAGTGTATATGACGATGACTCAAGAAATATACTGGATACTAGGTAGATATTACATTGTCAGCACTGACTTCTTAAATTCTCTACAAGTGTCCTGTCAACTTGACTCTTCTATCTTTATCCTACTTGTGATATTAAGTATTTAGCCTTTTCCCTGTTCAGGCATATAGGAATCTACATGAAGGCATTTTGACAGTTCCTCCGTAAGAGACAACAGTGAAGTAAGATGTAAATATACATATATATATATATATATATATATATATATATATATATATATATATATATATATAAAGGGTAAAAATCCACATATATTATCTACAGCAGTGAAGTCAGTACAAGCTATGCTAGTGTACCTGGAAGATACTTGCAAGTACACTATTGTGAATTTCTCAGTTGGCCTACTTGGAAGGTGTATTTGAAGGTAACTCAAGAAATGCAATGTATAATAGGAAGATGTTACATTATCAGCCCTGAAACCCTAAACTCTCTACAAGTGTCCTATCATGTTGACTCTTCTACCTTTATCCTGCTTGTGATATCAATATTTACCTTTTTCCCTGTTGAGGCATACAGGAATTTAAATAAAGGCATTTTGGCAGTTCCCCCTTAAGAGAAAAGACTGAAGTAAGGTATATAAAGGGTGAAAATCTACATATTTTATCGAGAGCAGTTAAAACAATACAAGGTATTCTAGTGTACCTGGAAGATACTTGCAAGTACACCGTTGTCAATTGTTCCATTGGCGTAATTGGTAAGTGTATTTGAAGATAACTCAAGAGATACATTGTACACTAAGACGATATTATATTGTCATCACTGACACTTTAAACTCTCTACAAGTATCCTGTCAATTTGAATCTTCAATCCTTTCCCTGCTTGTGATATCAGTATTTAGCCTTTTCCATGTTGAGGCCTATAGAAATCCCAAGAAACGCATTTTGTCAATTCCCCAAAAGAGACAACTCTGAAGAAATGTATGTAAAGGCTAAAAATCCATATACCTTATCTACAACAGTGAAGTCAGTACAAGCTGTGCTAGAGTACCTCGAACATAATTTCAAGGACACAATTATCCCTTCCCCCCTGACCAAAATGGTAAGTGTATATGAAGATGACGCAAGAAGTACATTGGATACTAAGTAGATATTACATTGTCAGCACTGACTCCCTAAATTCTCTACAAGTGTCCTGTAAACTTGACTCTTCTATCTTTATCCTGCTTCTGATATCAGTATTTAGCCTTTTCCCTGTTCAGGCCTGTGGGAATCTAAATGAAGGCATTTTGGCAGTTCCTCCTTTAGAGACAACACTGAAGTAATATGTAAGTATATATATATATATATATATACACACACACATATATACATATATATATATATACACAAATATATATATGTATATATATATATACACGTATATATAATGGGTAAAAATCCACATGTATTTTCTACAGCAGTGAAGTCAGTACAATCTATGCTAGTGTATCTGGAATATACTTGCAAATACACTATAGTCAATTTCTCAATTGACCTACTTGGAAATTGTATTTGAAGATTACTCAAGAGATACAATGTATACTAAGAAGATATTACATTGACAACACTGTCTCCCTAAGCTTTCTGCAAGTCTCATATCAAATTGACTCTTCTATCTTTTTCTTCCTTGTGATATCAGTATTTTGCCTCTTCGTAGTTGAGGCCTATAGCCATCCAAAGAAATGGTGTTTGTCACTTCCTCTAAAGAGACAACAGTAAAATTATATAAGTAAAGGGGGATACTCCACATATTTTTTCTACAGCAGTGAAGTCAGTACAAGCTATCCTAGAGTATCTGGAAGATACTTGCTAGTACACAATTATCCATTCTTCCATTGGCCAACATGGAAGGTTTATTTGAAGATAAGTCAAGAAATACAATGTATAATAAGAAGATATTACATTGTCAGCCCTGACACACTAAACTCTCTACAAGTGTCCTATCAGGTTGACTCTTCTATCTTTATCCTGCTTGTGATATCACTATTTAACCTTTTCCCTGTTGAGGCATAAAGGAAACTAAATAAATGCATTTTGGCAGTTCCTCCTTAAGAGACAACACTACAGTAAGGTATATAAAGGGTGAAAATCCACAAATTTTATTGAGAGCAATTAAAACAATAGAAGGAATTCTAGTGTACCTGGAAGATACTTGGAAGTACACCATTGTCAATTGCTCCGTTGGCCTACATGGAATGTGTATTTGAAGATAACTCAAGAGATAAAATGTATACTAAGAAGATATTATATTGTGATCACTGACAGCTTAAACTCTCTACAAGTATCCTATCAACTTGACTCTTCTTTCTTTTTCCTGCTTGTGATATCAGTATTTAGCCTTATCCCTGTTGAGGCCTGTAGAAATGCAAAGAAATGCATTTTGTCACTTCCCTTAAAGAGACAACATTGAAGTAATGCATGTAAAGGCTAAAAATCCATATACCCTATCTACAACAGTGAAGTCAGTACAAGCTGTGCTAGAGTACCTGGAACCTAATTGCCAGTACACAATTGTACGTTCCTCCCTTGACCAAAATGGTAAGTGTATATGAAGATGACTCAAGAAATACATTGGATACTAAGTAGATATTACTTTGTCAGCAATGACTCCCTAAATTGTCTACAAGTGTCCTGTCAACTTTATCCTTCTATCTTTAAACTGCATGTGATATACCTTTTGCCTGTTGAGGCATATAAGTATTTAAATAAAGGTATTTTGGCAGTTTCTCCTTAAGAGACAACACTGACGTAAGGTATATAAAGGGTAAAAATACACATATTTTATCGAAAGTAGGGAAAACAAGACAAGGTATTCTAGTGTACCTGGAAGATACGTGCAAGTACACCATTGTCAATTACTCCATGTGCCTACTTGGAAGGTGTATTTGAAGATAACTCAAGAAATACAATGTATACTAAGAAGATATTACATTGTCAACACTGTCTCCCTAAGCTATCTGGAAGTCTCATATCAAATTGACTCTTCTATCTTTTTCTTCCTTGTGATATCAGTATTTTGCCTTTTCCTAGTTGAGGCCTATAGCCATCCAAAGAAATGGTGTTTTTCACTTTCTCTAGAGACAAACGTGAAATAATATATGTAAAGGGTGAAACTCCACATATCTTTTATACAGCCGTGAAGTCAGTACAAACTATGCTAGAGTATCTGGAAGATACTTGCTAGTACACAATTTTCCATTCTTCTATTGGCCAACACGGAAGGTTTATTTGAAGATCAGTCAAGAAATACAATGTATAATAAGAAGATATTACATTGTCAACCCTGACACCCTAAACTCTCTACAAGTGTCCTATCAGGTTGACTCTTCTATCTTTATCCTGCTTGTGATATCACTATTTAACCTTTTCCCTGTTGAGGCATAAAGGAAACTAAATAAAGGCATTTTGGCAGTTCCTCCTTAATAGACAACAATGAAGTAATATGTAAATATAAATATATATATATACATATATATACATATACATGTATATATAAAGGGTAAAAATCTACATATATAATCTACAGCAGTGAAGTCAGCACAAGCTATGCTAGTGTACCTGGAAGGTACTTGAAAGTACACCATTGTCAATTTCTCCATTGGACTACTTCGAAGGTGTATTTGAAGATAACTCAAGAGATACAATGTATTCTAAGAAGATATTAAATTTTCACCACTGACACCGTTAACTCTCTACAAGTATCCTATCAACTTGACCTTCTATTTTTATCCTGCTTGTGATATCAGTATATAGCCATTTCCCTGTTGAGGCCTATGGGGATCTAAATAAAGGCACTTTATCAGTTCCTATTTAAGAGACAACATTGAAGTCATGTATGTAAAAGGTAAATATCCACATATCTTGTCGACAGCAGTGAAGTCAATACAAGATATGAGAGTGTAGCTGGAAGACACTTGCAAGTACACCATCGTCCATTGCTACATTGGCCAACATGGAAGGTGTATTTGAAGATAACTCAAGAAATACAATGTATACTAAGAAGATATTACGTGGTCAACACTGTCTCCCTAAGCTGTCTGCACATCTCATATCAACTTGACTCTTCTATCTTTTTCCTGCTTGTGATATAAGTATTTTTCCTTTACCTAGTTAAGGCCTATAGCCATCCAAAGAAATGGTTTTTGTCACTTCCTCTAAAGAGACAACAGTAAAATTATATATGGAAAGGGTGAAAATCCACATATCTTCTCTACAGCAGTGAAGTCAGTACAAGCTATGCTAGAGTATCTGGAAGATACTTGCTAGTACACAATTGTCCATTCCTCAATTGACCAACATGGAAGGTGAATTTGAAGATAAATCAAGAAATACAATGTATAATATGAAGATATTACATTGTGAGCCCTGAAAAACTAAACTCTCTAGAAGTGTCCTATCCAGTTGACTCTTCTATGTTTATCCTGCTTGTGATATCAGTATTTAGGCTTTTCCCTGTTGAGGCCTATAGAAATCCAAAGAAACGCATTTTATCACTTCCCCTAAATAGACAACTCTAAAGCAATGTATGTAAAGGCTAAAATTCCATATACCTTATCTACAACAGTGAAGTCAGTACAAGCTGTCCTAGAGTACCTGGAACATAATTGCAAGTACACAATTGTCCCTTCCTCCCTTGACCAAAATGGTAAGCGTATATGAAGATGACTCAAGAAATACATTGGATACTAAGTAGATATTACCTTGTCAGCACTTACTCCCTAAATTCTCTACAAGTGTCCTGTCAAATTGACTGTTCTATCTTTATCATGCTTGTGATATCAGTATTTATCCTTTTCCCTGTTCAGGCATATAGGAATCTAAATAAAGGCATTTTGGCAGTTCCACCTTAAGAGAGAACACTTAAGTAATGTATATAAAGGCTGAAAATCCACATATTTTATGAGAGCAATGAAAACAATACAAGGTATTCTAGTGTACCTGGAAGATACTTGCAAGTACCCCATTGTCAATTGCTCCACTGGGCTCCTTGGAAGGTGTATGTGAAGATGACTCAAGAGATACAATGTATACTAAGAAGATATTATATTGTCTTCACGGACACCTTAAACTCTCTACAAGTATCCTATCAATTTGACTCTTTGATCTTTTTCCTGCTTGTGATATCAGGATTTAGCCTCTTCCCTGTTGAGGCCTATAGAAATCCAAAGAAACGCATTTTGTCACTTGCCCTAAAGAGCCAACTCTGAAGTAATGTATGTAAAGGCTAAAAATCCATATACCTTATCTATAACAGTGAAGTCAGTACAAGCTGTGCTAGAGTTCCTGGAACATAATTGCAAGTACACAATTGTCCCTCCCTCCATTGACCAAAATGGTAAGTGTATATGAAGATGACTCAAGAAATATATTGGATAATAAGTAGATATTTCATTGTCAACACTGACTCCCTAAATTGTCTACAAGTGTCCTATCAACTTGACTCTTCTATCCTTATTCTGCTTCTGATATCAGTATGTAGCCTTTTCCCTGTTCAGGCATATAGGAATCTAAATGAAGGCATTTTGGCAGTTCATCCTTAAGAGACAACACTGAAGTAATATGTAAATATATATATATATATATATATATATATATATATATAAAGGGTAAATATCCACATATATTATCTACAGCATTGAAGTCAGTACAAGCTATGCTAGTGTACCAGGAAGACACTTCCAAGTACACTATTGTCAATTTCTCCATTGGCCTACTTGGAAGGTGTATTTGAAGATAACTCAAGAGATGCAATGTGTACTAAGAAGATATTAAATTGTCACCACTGACACCCTAAACTCTCTGCGAGTAACCTATCAACTTGACTATTCTATCTTTATCGTGGTTGTGATATCAGTATATAGCCATTTCCCTGTTGAGGCCTATGGGGATCTACATAAAGGCAATTTAACAGTTCCTATTTAAGAGACAATATTGAAGTCATGTATATAAAACGTAAAAATCCACATATCCTTTCGACAGCAGTGAAGTCAATACAAGATACGCGAGTGTACCTGGAAGACACTTGCAAGTACACCATCGTCCGTTGCTCCATTGGCCAACATGGAAGGTGTATTTGAAGACAACTCCAGAAATACAATGTATACTAAGAAGATATTACATTGTCAACACTGCCTCCCTAAGCTGTCTGTAAGTCTCATATAAACTTGACTCTTCTATCTTTTTCCCGCTTGTGATATCAGTATTTTGCCTTTTCCTAGTTGAGGCCTACAGATATCCGAAGAAATGGTGTTTGTCACTTCCTCTAAAGAGACAACTGTGAAATAATATATGTAAAGGGTGAAAATTCACATATCTTTTCTACAGCAGTGAAGTCAGTATAAGCTATGCTAGAGTGTCTGGAAGATACTTGCTACTACACAATTGTGCATTCCTCCATTGGCCATCATGGAAGGTGTATTTGAAGAGAAGTCAAGAAATACCATGTATAATAAGAAGATATTACATTGTCAGCCCTGACACCCTAAACTCTCTACAAGTGTCCTATCAAGTTTACTCTTCTATCTTTATCGTACTTGTGTTATCAGTATTAGGCTTTTCCCTGTTCAAGCATATAGGATTCTAAAAAAAGGCATTTTGTCAGTTCCTCATTAAGAGACAACACAGAAGTAAGGTATGTAAAGGGTGAAAATCCACATATTTTATCGAGAGCAGTGAAAACAATACGAGGTATTCCAGTGTACCTGGAAGATACTTGCAAGTACAACATTGTCAATTGCTCCATTTGCCTACTTGGAAGGTGTATTTAAAGATAACTCAAGGGATCCAATGTATACTAAGAAGATATTATATTGTCATCACTGACACCTTAAACTCTACACAAGAGTCCTATCATTTTGACTCTTCAATCCTTTTCCTGTTTGTGATATCAGTATTTATCCTTTTCACTGTTGAGGCCTATAGAAATCCAAAGAAACGCATTTTGTGACTTCCCCTAAAGAGACAACTCGGAAGTAATGTACGTAAAGGCTAAAAATCCATATAACTTACCTACAACAGTGAGGTCAGTACAAGCTGTGCTGGAGTACCTGGAACATAGTTTCAAGCACACAATTGTCCCTTCCTACCTTGAGCAAAATGGTAAGTGTATATGAAGATGACTCAAGAAATAAATTGGATTCTAAGTAGATATTGCATTGTCAGCACTGACTCCCTAAATTCTCTACAAGAGTCCTGTCAACTTGACTCTTCTATCTTTATCCTGCTTGTGATATCAGTAGTTAGCCTTTCCCTGTTCAGGCATGTAGGAATCTAAAAGAAGACATTTTGGCAGTTCCTCTTTAAGTTACATCAGTGAAGTAATATGTAAGTGTATATACATATATATATATATATATATATATATATATACATACATACAATGGGTAAAATCCATATATGTTGTACAGCAGGGAAGTCAGTACAAGCTATGCTAGTGCACCTGAAGATACTTGCAAGTACACTATTGTCAATTTCGCCATTGGCCTACTTGGAAGGTGTATTTGAAGATAACTCAAGAGACACAATGTATACTTTGAAGATATTACATTGTCAGCCCTGACACCCTAAACTCTCTACAAGTGTCCTATCAAGTTGACTCTTCTATCTTTTCCCTGTTGTGATATCAGTATTTTGCCTTTTCCCAGTTGAGGCATATAGGAATTTAAATAAAGGCATTTTGGTAGTTCCTCCTTAAGAGACAACACTGAAATAAGGGATATAAAGGGTGAAAAACCACATATTTTATTGAGAGCAGTGCAAACAGTACAAAGAGTTCTAGGGTACCTGGAAGATACTTGAAACTACACCATTGTCAATTGCTCCATTGGTCTACTTGGAAGGTGTATGTGAAGATAACTCAAGAGATACAATGTATAGTAAGAAGATATTATATTGTCATCACTGACACCTTAAACTCTCCACAAGAATAGTATCAATTTGACTCTTCCTTCCTTTTCCTGCTTGTGATATTAGTATTTAGCCTTTTCCCTGTTGAGGCCTATAGAAATCCAAAGAAATGCATTTTGTCACTTCCCCTAAAGAGACAACCCTGATTTTGCCTTTTCCTAGTTGAGGCCTATAGATATCCAAAGAAATGGTGTTTGTCACTTCCTCTAAAGAGACATATAGGAATTTAAATAAAGGCATTATGGCAGTATTTAGCCTTTTCCCTGTTGAGGCCTATAGAAATCCAAAGAAACGCATTTTGTCACTTCCCCTAAAGAGACAACCCTGAAGTAATGTATGTAAAGGCTAAATATCAATATACCTTATCTACAACAGTGAAGTCAGTACAAGCTGTGCTAGAGTACCTGCAACATAATTGCAACTATACAATTGTCCCTTCCTCCCTTGACCAAAATGGTAAGTGTATATGAATATGACTCAAGAAATACATTGGATACTAAGGAGATATTACATTGTCAGCACTGACTCCCTAAATTCTCTACAAGTGTCCTCTCAATTTGACTCTTCTATCTTTATCCTGCTTGTGATATGAGTATTTAGCCTTTCCCTCTTCAGGCATGTAGGAATCTAAATGAGGGCATTTTGGCAGTTCATCCTTAAGAGACAACACTGAAGTAATATGTTTTTAGTAGTATATATATATATATATATATACATATATATATACATATATACTTATATATATATTTATATATATATACACATACATAAGATGGGTAAAATCCACATATATGTTCTACAGCAGTGAAGTCAGTACAAGCTATGCTAGTGTAGCTGGAAGATATTTGCAAGTACACGCTAGTCAATTTCTCCATTGGCCTACTTGGAAGGTGTATTTGAAGATAACTCAAGAGATACAATGTATACTAAGAAGATATTACATTGTCAACACTGTCTCCCTAAGCTGTCTGCAAGTCTCATATCAACTTCACTCTCATAGTTTTCCTGCTTGTGATATCAGTATTTTGCCGTTTCCTAGTTGAGGTTTATAGCCATCCAAAGAAATGGTGTTTGTCACTTCATCTAAAGAGACAACTGTCAAATAATATATGTAAAGGGTGAAAATCCACATATCTTTTCTACAGCAGTGAAGTCAGTACAAGCTTTGCTGGATTATCTTGAAGACACTTGCTAGTCCACAATTTTCTATTCCTCTATTAGCCAACATGGAAGGTGAATTTGAAGATAACTCAAGAAATACAATGTATAATAAGTAGATATTACATTGTCAGCCCCGACACCCTAAACTCTCTACATATGTCCTATCAAGTTGATTCTTTTATCTTTGCCCTGTGTGTGATATCAGTATTTTGCCTTTTCTCTGTTGAGGCATATAGGAATCTAAATAAAGGCATTTTGGCAGTTCTTCCTTAAGTGACAAAACTGAAGGAAGGTATATAAAGTGTGAAAATCCACATATTTTATCGAGAGCAGTGAAAAAAATACAAGGTGTTCTAGTGTACCTGGAAGATACTTGCAAGTACACCATTGTCGATTGCTCCATTGGCCTACTTGGAAGGTGTATTTGAAGATAACTCAAGAGATACAATGTATACTAAGAAGATATTATATTGTCATCAGTGACACTTTAAACTCTCTACAAGTATCCTATCAAATTGACTCTTCGATCCTTTTCTTGCTTGTGATATCAGTATTTAGCCTTTTCCCTGTTGAGTCCTATAGAAATCCAAAGAAACGCATTTTGTCACTTCCCCTAAAGAGACAACTCTGAAGTAATGTATGTAAAGGCTAAAAAAACATATACCTCACCTACAACAGTGAAGTCAGTACAAGCTGTGCTAGAGTACCTGGAACATAATTGCAAGTACACAATTGTCCCTTCCTCCCTTGACCAAAATGGTAAGTGTATATGAAGATGACTCCAGAAAAACATTGGATTCTAAGGAGATATTACATTGTAAGCACTGACTCCCTAAATTCTTTACAAGCGTCCTGTCAACTTGACTCCTCTATCTTTATCTTGCTTGTGATATCAGTATTTAGCCTTTTCCCTGTTCAGGCGTATAGGAATCTAAATGAAGGCATTTTGGCAGTTCCTCCTTAAGAGACAACACTGAAGTAAGATGTAAATACACACACACACACACACACACACACACACACACATATATATATATGCATATATATGTATATATATTTATATATATATATATATATATATATATATATATATATATATAGGCTAAAAATCCACATATATTATCTACAGCAGTGAAGTCAGTACAAGGTATGCTAGTGTACCTGGAAGATACTGGCAAGTACACTATTGTCAATTTCTCCATTGGCCTACTTGGAAGGTGTATTTGAAAATAGCTCAAGAGTTGCAATGTGTACTAAGAAGATATTAAATTGTCACCACTGACACCCTAAACTGTCTACGAGTATCCTATCAACTTGACTACTCTATCTTTATCGTGGTTGTGATATCAGTATATAGCCATTTCCCTGTTGAGGCCTATGGGGATCCACATAAAGGCAATTTAACAGTTCCTCTTTAAGAGACAATATTGAAGTCATGTATGTAAAAGGTAAAAATCCACATATCCTTTCGACAGCAGTGAAGGCAATATAAGATACGCGGTTGTACCTGGAAGACACTTGCAATTTTACCATCGTCCATTGCTCCATTGGCCAACATGGAAGGTGTATTTGAAGACAACTCCAGAAATACATTGTATACTAAAGAGATATTACAATGTCAACACTGTCTCCCTAAGCTGTCTGTAAGTCTCATATAAACTTGACTCTTCTATCTTTTTCCTGCTTGTGATATCAGTATTTGGCCTTTTCATAGGTGAGGCCTATAGACATCCAAAGAAATGGTGTTTGTCATTTCCTCTAAAGAGGCAACTGTGAAATAATATATGTAAAGGGTGAAAATTCACATATCTATTCTACAGCAGTGAAGTCAGTATAAGCTATGCTAGAGTATCTGGAAGATACTTGCTAGTACACAATTGTGCATTCCTCCTTTGGCCATCATGGAAGGTGTAATTGAAGAGAAGTCAAGAAATAGCATGTATAATAAGAAGATATTACATTATCAGCCCTGACACCCTAAACTCTCTACAAGTGTCCTATCAAGTTGACTCTTCTATCTTTATCGTGCTTGTGTTATCAGTATTAGGCTTTTCCCTGTTCAGACATATAGGATACTAAACAAAGGCATTTTGGCAGTTCCTCCTTAAGAGACAACACTGAAGTAAGGTATGTAAAGGGTGACAATCCACATATTTTATAGAGAGCAGTGAAAACAATACAAGGTATTTTAGTGTACCTGGAAGATACTTGGAAGTACACCATTGTCAATTGCTCCATTGGCCTATTTGGACGGTGTATATGAAGATAAATCAAGAGATACAGTGTATACTAAGAAGATAGTATATTGTCATCACTGAAACCTTAAACTCTCTACAAGTATCCTATCAATTTGACTCTTTGATCTTTTTCCTGCTTGTGATATCAGTATTTAGCCTTTTCCCTGTTGAGGCCTATAGAAATCCAGAGAAACACATTTTGTCACTTCCCATAAATTGACAGCTCTGAAGTAATGTATGTAAAGGTTAAAAATCCATATATCTTATCTACAACAGTGAAGTCAGTACAAGCTGTGCTAGAGTACCTGGAACATAATTGCAAGTACACAATGGTCCCTTCCTCCCTTGACCAAAATGCTAAGTGTATATGAAGATGACTCAAGAAATACATTGGATATTAAGTAGATATTCCATTGTCAGCACTGAGTCCCTAAATGCTCTAGAAGTGTCCTGTAAACTTGACTCTTCTATCTTTATACTGCTTGTGGTATCAGTATTTAGCCTTTTCCCTGTTCAGGCATATAGGAATCTAAATGAAGGCATTTTGGTAGTTCCTCCTTAAGAGACAACACTGAAGTAAGATGTAAATATATATATATGGGTAAAAATCCACATATATTATCCACAGCAGTGAAGTCAGTACAACCTATGCTAGTGTACCTGGAAGATACTGGCAAGTACACTATTGTCAAATTCTCCATTGGCCTACTTGGACGGTGTATTTGAAGATAGCTCAAGAGATGCAATGTGTACTAAGAAGATATTAAATTGTCACCAGTGACACCCTAAACTCTCTACGAGTATCCTATCAACTTCACTCTTCTATCTTTCTCCTGCTTGTGATATCAATATTTAGCCATTTCCCCGTTGAGGCCTATGGGAATCTAATTAAAGGCATTTTGACAGTTCCTATTTAAGAGACAACATTGATGTCATGTATGTAAAAGGTAAAAATACATGTATCTTTTCCACAGCAGTGAAGCTAATACAAGATATGCTAGTGTACCTGGAAGACACTTGCAAGTACACCATTGTCCATTGCTCCATTGGCCATCTGGGAAGGTGTATTTGAAGATAACTCAAGAAATACAATGTGTTCTAAGAAGATACTACATTGTCAACACTGTCTCCCTAAGCTGTCTGCAAGGCTCATTTCACCTTGACGCTTCTATGTTTTTCCTGCTTGTGATATCAGTATTTATCCTTTTCCCTGTTGAGGCCTGTAGAAATTCAAAGAAACGCATTTTGTCACTTCCCCTAACTAGCCCACTCTAAGTAATATATGGAAAGGGTAAAAACCCACATACCTTATGTACACCAGTGAAGTCAGTAAAAGCTATGCTAGAGTACCTGGAAGATACTTGCCAGTACACAATTGTCCCTTCCTCCCTTGGCCAAAATGGAAGGTATATATGAAGATGACTCAAGAAATACATTGGATATTAAGTTGATATTACATTGTCAACAGAGACTCCCTAAATTCTCTACAAGTGTACTGTCAACTTGACTCTATCTTTATCCTGCTTGTGATATCAGTATTTAGCCTTTACATATATAGGGTAAATATCCACATATATTTTCTACAGCAGTAAAGTCAGTACAAGCTATGCTAGTGTATCTGGAAGATACTTGCAAGTGCACCATTCACAATTGTTCCATTGTCCTACTTGGAAGGTGTATTTGAAGATAACTCAATAGATAGAATGCATACTAAGAAGATATTAAATTTTCAGCACTAACTACCCAAACACTCTGCAAGTATCCTATCAACTTTACTCTTCTATCTTTATCCTGCTTGTGATATCAATATTTAGCCATTTCCCTGTTAAGGCCTATACAAATCCAAAGAAATGCATTTTGTCACTTCCCCTAAGGAGACAACTGTGAAATCATATATGTAAAAGGTGAAAATCCACATATGTTATCTACAGCAGTGAAATCAGTGCAAGCTATGCTAGAGTATCTGGAAGATACTTGCAAGCACACAATTGTCAATTGCTCCATTGGCCTACTTGGAAGGTGTATTTGAAGACAACTCAAGAGATACAAAATATACTAAGAGGATGTTACATTGTCAGCACTGACACCTTAAACTCTCTACAAGTATCCTATCAATTTGACTCTTCGATCTTTTTCCTGTTTGTGATATCACTATTTAGCCTTTTCCCTGTTGAGGCCTGTAGAAATCCAAAGAAACACATTTTGTCACTTCCCCTAAAGAGACCACTCTAAGGGGGACGTAACCAAGATGGCGGAGTAGAAGGGCGCACGTTTACGAGCTCTGAGCCCACAACCCATGGAATTGAGGTAAAAAGAGATCCCCATGAATTCTGAATCACTGGAGA
Source organism: Bettongia penicillata ogilbyi (assembly GCA_023548195.1). Taxonomy (NCBI): domain Eukaryota; kingdom Metazoa; phylum Chordata; class Mammalia; order Diprotodontia; family Potoroidae; genus Bettongia; species Bettongia penicillata. Next base: position 1,588,569 of record JAJHZJ010000319.1, read on the forward strand.
GGGTGCATAAACATAGGGGAAGAGATTTCCGTTCCACTGAGCCCTGGAGAGGTGTCCCCGGGGTCCATCGTGCCCCAGAATGTGGACCCCATCCCCAGCGCTGCCCTGGCCAGGGCCCCAGAGAAGCAGACCCGAGCAGGCTTCAGAGAGGGAAGCTCCGGGGGAAGCTCCAGCAGCCGGGAAAGTGCCTCCGCCCACAGAAGCTACAGGTCAGTTAGAAAGAAGGCTGGGCTAGGGGAGGGGAGTAAAGCGTCTCCATGCCTCAGGCCCCCTCGGGAAGAAGCGGTGGCGGCAGAGATGGGGGCAGGAAGCAGCGGAGGCAGAGGCCTGGGCCGCGGCTGAAGCGCAGCGGCCCAGGGCTCAGGAATCCCCCAGCAGCAGGTGGGATCTTCAATACTGAAGGTCTTTCCAACCTGAGGGAGCCGAGCCTGGGAGACGGCCCTGCCCCCACCCCGTTCTATTACTGAAGGCCTCTGAATAAAACCCCTGAGGGAGCTGAGCATAGGAGGCGGGCCCCCCACCCCGCCCCCACCCTCTCCGTTCCTGAAAGTCTCTGCAGAAAGCCCCTGAGGGAACCGAGTTTGGGAGGTGGCCCTGCCCCCACCCCTGTGCCAGAACTAAAGTTTGCTGTGGAAAGCGCATTTGAATTTCAAATGCCAAGCACTAGCTGGGCAGATCCAGGCGGAGGTGGAAAGGAATCTCAGAAGTCAAGTAACTGGCTGGGAAAATGCCTAGAAAAGGGAAGAAAAATAAGACTATAGAGAGTTTTTTCCAACAAGTCCAAATGATCCTGACCTTCGGATCTGATGGCGAGGACGAGATCATATTCTTGCCATCAGGGAAAGGTGTGGAGGGCGGGGCCTCAGTACCCCAGACACCCCAGGGGGGTGTTGGGTGGGCTCAGGCCTTGGAAGAGCTTAAAAAGGATTTTGAAAAGCAATTTAGACAGGTGGAGGAAAGACTGGGAAGAAAAATGACAAAGATGTAAGAAAAGTATGAAAAACAGGTCAATACGTTGGTAAAGTAGACCCAAAAAAATGCTGAGGAAATTAACACCTTGAGCAATAGGCTCACTCAATTGGCAAAAGAGGTTCAAAAACCTAATGAGGAGACGAATGTATTAAAAAGCAGAATGAGCCAAATGGAAAAAGAGGCTCAAAAGCTCACTGAATTTAATAGTTCTCTCAAAATTAGAATGGAACAGATGGAGTCTAATGACTTTACGAGAAACCAAGAAATCACCAAACAAAACCAAAAGAACGAAAAAATGGAAGAGAATGTGAAATATCTCATGGGAAAAACAACTGACCTGGAAAATAGGTCCAGGAGAGACAATTTAAAAATTATTGGACTACCTGAAAGCCATGATCAAAAAAAGAGCCTAGACATCATCTTGCATGAAATTATCAAGGAAAACTGCCCTGACATTCTAGAACCAGAGGGCAAAATAAGTATGGAAAGAATCCATCGATCACCACCTGAAAGAGATCCAAAAAGAGAAACTCCTAGGAACATTGTGGCCAAATTCCAGAACTCCCAGCTCAAGGAGAAAATCTTGGAAGCAGCTAGAAAGAAACAATTCCAGTACTGTGGAAATACAATCAGGATAACTCAAGATCTAGCAGCTTCTACATTAAGAGATCGAAGGGCGTGGAATAGGATATTCAAGAAGGCAAAGGAACTAGGACTCAGACCAAGAATCACCTACCCAGCTAAACTGAGTATAATACTTCAAGGGAAAATATGGTCTTTCAATGAAACAGAGGACTTTCAATCATTCTTAGTGAAAAAACCAGAGCTGAAAAGAAAATTTGACTTTCAAACACAAGAATGAGAAGAAGCATGAAAAAGTAAACAGCAAAGAGAAGTATTAAGGGACTTACCAGAAATGAACTGTTCACATTCCTACAGGGAAAGACAATATTTCTAACTCTTAAAACTTTTCAGTATCTGGGTGGTTGGTGGGACTACACATACACATGTACACGCATGTACACACATACACCCATGCATACACATACAGAGACAGAGAGCACAGATTGAACTGAATAGGATGGGACCATACCTTAAAAGAAATTAAGGTAAATGGTGAGAGAGAAATGTAGTGAGAAGAAAGAGGGGGAAATGGAAGGGGGTAATTATATGTCATTTAAGAGGCAAGTAGGAGATTTTTTTTAGTGGAGGGAAAAAGAGGAGAGCTGAGGAAAAAAAAAAAAAACAAGAAGTTTACCCTCATCACATTTGACTAAACGAAGGAGTGAAATGCACACTCATTTTAGTATGAAAACCCTATCTTACACTATAAGAAAGCGGGGGAGAAGGAGGTATTGCGGGGGGGGGGAGGGGGGATGATGGAAGGGAGGGCAAAGGGAGGAGGGAGTGATTGAAAGTCAACACTTGGGGAGGGACAGGATCAAAAAACAGAAGAGAAACAATGAGGGCCAGGTTAGGAGGGATGGTAATTCAGTTAGTCTTACAGAACATGACTATCAGGAAGGTCATTTGCAAAGCTACACAGATATGGCCTGTAAAGAATTGCCTGCCGTACCAAAGGGAATGGGTGGGGAGGGAGGGATGGGGAGAATTTGGAACTCAAAGATTTAGGAACAATTGTTTAGTATTGTTGTTGCAACTAGGAAAGAAGACATACAGTTAATGAGGAATAGAAAGTCATCTGGCCCTACAGGAGAAAAGAGAAGATGGAGACAAGAGAAGGGAGGGACGACAGAAGAGAGGACATATTGGAGATAGGGAAAATTAGATTGCTTGGGGTATTGGGGTGGGGGGAGGGGATAAGAGGGGAGAAAATTTGGAACCCAAAAATTTGTGAAAATGAATGTAAAAAGTTAAATAAAAAAAAAAAGAGCCCACTCTAAGTAATGTATGTAAAGGGTAAAAACCCACATACGTTATCTACACCAATGAAGTCAGTACAAGCTATGCTAGAGTACCTGGAAGATACTTGCAAGTACACAATTGTCCCTTACTCCCTTGGCAAAATGGTAAGTGTATATGAAGATGACTCAAGAAATACGTTGAATACTAAGAATGTATTACATTGCCAGCACTGACTCCCTAATTTCTCTACAAGTGTCCTATCAACTTGACTCTTCTATCTTTATCCTGCTTGTGATATCAGTATTTATCCTTTTCCTGTTCAGGCATATAAGAATCTAAGTAAAGGCATTTTTGCAGTTCTTCCTTAAGAGACAACACTGAAGTAATATATATATATATATATATATATATATATATATATATATACATAAATACATACATACATACATACATATATATATATATATATGTATATATATATATAAAGGTTAAAAATCCAAATGTCTTAATCGAGAGCTGTGAAGACAATACAAGCTATGGTGGTGTACGTAGAAGATACTTGCAAGTACACCATTGTCAGTTGTTCAATTGGCCTAATTGGAAGGTGTATTTGAAGATAACTCAAGGGATAAAATGTATACTAAGAAGATGTAACATTGTCAGCACTGACACCGTAAACTGTCTACAAGTATCCTATCAACTTGACTCTTCTATCTTTTTCCTCCTTGTGATATCAGTATTTAGCCTTTTCCTTGTTGAGGCCTATAGAAATCCAAAGAAATGCATTTGGTGACTTCCCCTAAAGAGACAAGTCTGAAGTAATGTATGTAAAGGGTAAAAATCCATATATCTTATCTACAACAGTGAAGTTGGGACAATCTATGCTAGAGTACCTGGAATATATTTGCAAGTATACAATTGTCCCTTCCTCCCTTGGCCAAATGGTAAGTGTATATGAAGATGACTCGAGAAATACATTGGATACTAAGTAGATATTACATTGTCAGCACTGACTCCCTAAACACTCTCCAAGTGTCTTGTCAACTTGACTCTTCTATCTTTGTCTTGCTTGTCATATCAGTATTTAGCCTTTTCCCTGTTCAGGCATATAGGAATCTAAGTGAAGGCATTTTGAAAGTTCCTACTTAAGAGACAACATTGATGTCATGTATGCAAAGGGTAAAAATACACGTATCTTTTCCATAGCAGTGAAGTCAATACAAGATATGCTAGTGTACCTGGAAGACACTTGCAAGTAAACCATTGTCCATTGCTCCACTGGCCAACAGGGAAGGTGTATTTGAAGATAACTCAAGAAATACAGTGTATACTAAGAAGGTATTACATTGTCAGCACTGTCTCCCTAAGCTGTCTGCAAGTCTCATATCACCTTGACGCTTCTATCTTTTTCCTGCTTGTGATATCAGTATTTAGCCTTTTCCCTGTTGAGGCCAAAGAAATCCAAAGAAACACATTTTGTGACTTCGTCTAAAGAAGCAACTGTGAAATAATATATGTAAATGGGGAAAATCCACATATCTTTTCTACAGCAGTGAAGTCAGTACAAGCTATGCTAGAGTACCTGGAAGATACTTGCAAGTACACAATTGACCATTCCTCGATTGGGCAACATAGAAAATGTATTTGAAGATAACTTAAGAAATACAATGTGTAGTAAGAAGATATTACATTGTCAGCACTGACACCCTAAAGTCTCTATAAGTGTCCTATGAACATGACTCTTCGATCTTTTTCCTGCTTCTGATATCACTATTTAGTCTTTTCCCTGTTGAGGCCTATAGAAATCCAAACAAACGCATTTTTTCACTTCCCCTAAAGAGATCACTCTAAGTAATGTATGTAAAGAGTAAAAATCCCCATACCTTATCTACAGCAGTGAAGTCAGTACAAGGTATGCTAGAGTACCTGGAAGATACTTGATTCTGGAATCAACTTGATTCTTCTCTCTTTTCGCTGCTTGTGATATCAGTATTTAACCTTTTCCCTGTTGAGGCCTATAGAAATCCAAAGAAACGCATTTGGTGACTTCCCCTAAAGAGAAAAGTCTGAAGTAATGTATGTAAATGGTAAAAATCCAAATATCTTGTCTACAACAGTGAAGTCAGCACAAGCTGTGCTACAGTACCTGGAATATACTAGCAAATACAGAATTGTCCCTTCCTCCCTTGGCCAAATGGTAAGTGTATATGAAGATGACTCAAGAAATACATTGGACACTAAGTAGATATTACACTGTCAGCACTGACTCCCTAAATACTCTACAAGTGTCTTGTCAACTTGACTCTTCTATCTTTATCCTGCTTGTGATATCAGTCTCTATCCTTTTACCTGTTCAGGTGCACAGGAATCTAAATAAAGGCATTTTGGCCGTTCTTCCTTAAGAGACAACACTGACGTAATGCATATAAAGGGAAAAAATCCACATATCTTATCGTGAGAAGTGAAGACAATGCAAGCAATGCTAGTGTTCCTAGAAGATACTTGCAAGTACACCATTGTCTTTTGCTCCGCTGGCCTACTTGGAAGGTGTATTTGAAGACAACTCAAGAGATATCATGTATACTAAGAAGATATTACATTGTCAGCACTGACACCCTAAATAAACTCTCTAAAAATACCCTATCACCCTGACTCTTCTATTTTTATCCTACTTGTGATATCAGTATTTAGCCTTTTCCCTGTTGAGGCCTATAGAAATCCAAAGAAATGCATTTTGTCCCTTCCCCTAAAGAGACAACTCTGAAGTAATGTATGTAAAAGGTAAAAATCCACATACCTTATCTGCAGCAGTGAAGTCAGTACACGCTATGATAGAGTACCTGGAAGATACTTGCAAGTACACAATTATCCCTTCCTCCCTTGACCAAAATGGTAAGTGTATATGAAGATGACTCAAGAAATACATTGGACACTAAGTAGATATTACATTGTCAGCACTGACTCCCTAAATACTCTACAAGTGTCTCGTCAACTTGACTCTTCTATCTTTATCCTGCTTGTGATATCAATATTTAGCCTTTTCCCTGTTCATGCATATAGGAACCTAAATGAAGGCATTTTGGCAGTTCCTCCTTAAGAGACAACACTGAAGTAATATATATATATATATATATATATATATATATATATATATATATATATATATATATATATAAAGGTTAAAAATCCAAATATCTTATCGAGAGCTGTGAAGACAATAGAAGCTATGCTAGTGTACCTAGAAGATACTTGCAAGTACACCATTGTCAGTTGCTCCACTGGCCTAATTGGAAGGTGTATTTGAAGACAACTCAAGAGATAAAATGTATACTAAGAAGATATAATATTGTCAGCACTGACACCCTAAACTCTCTGCAAGTATCCTATCAACTTGACACTTCTATCTTTTAACTGCTTGTTATATCAGTATTTAGCCTTTTCCCTGTTGAGGCCTATAGAAATCCAAAGAAACGCATTTGGTGAATTCCCCTAAAGAGACAAGTCTGATGTAATGTATGTAAAGGGTAAAAATCTAAATATCTTATCTACAACAGTGACGTCAGCACAAGCTATGCTAGAGTACCTAGAATATACTTGAAAGTACACAATTGTCCCTTCCTCCCTTGGCCAAATGGTAAGTGTATAAGAAGATGACTCAAGAAATACATTGGATACTAAGTAGATATTACATTGTCAGCACGGACTCCCTAAATACTCTACAAGTGTCTTGTCAACTTGACTCTTCCATCTTTATCCTGCTTGTGATATCAGTATTTAGGCTTTTCCCTGTTCAGGCATATAGGAATCTAAATGAAGGCATTTTGGCATTTCCTCCTTAAGAGACAACAGTGAAGTAATACATACATACATATATATATATATATATATATATATATATATATATATATATATATATACATATATATATAAAGGGTAAAAATCCATATATGTTATCTACAGCAGTGAAGTCAGTACAAGCTATGCTAGTGTTCCTGGAAAATACTTCCAATTACACCCTTTTCAATTGCTCCATTGGACTGCTTGGAAGGTGTATTTGAAGATAACTCAAGAAATACAATGTATACTAAGACGATATTAAATTGTCAGCACTGACTCGGTAAATTCTGTACAAGTATCCTATCATCTTGACTCTTCTATCTTTATCCTACCTGTGATATCAGTATTTAGCCTTTTCCCTCTTGAGTCATATAGGACTCTAAATAAAGCATTTTGGCAGTGCCTCCTTAAGAGGCAACATTCAAGTAATGTATATAAAGTGTAAAAATCCACATATCTTATCTACAGCACTGAAGTCAGTACAAGCTATGCTAGTGTACCTGGAAGATACTTGCAAGCACACCATTGTCAATTGCTCCATTGGCCTACTTGGAAGGTGTATTTGAAGGTAACTAAAGAGATACAATGTATGCTAAGAAGATATTAAATTGTCAGCACTGACTACCTAAACCCTCTACAAGTATCCTATCATCTTTTCTCTTCTATCTTTATCCTGCTTGTGATACCAATATTTAGGCATTTCCCTGTTGAGTCCTATGGGAATTTAATTAAAGTCATTTTGACAGTTCCTATTTAAGAGACAACATTGATGTCATGTACATAAAGGGTAAAAATACACATATCTTTTCCACAGCAGTGAAGTCAATACAAGATATGTTAGTGTACCTGGAAGACACTCGCAAGTACACCATTATCGATTGCTCCTTTGGCCAACATGGAAAGTGTATTTGAAGATGACCCAAGAAATACAATGTATACTAAGAAGATATGACATTGTCAACACTGTCTCCCTAAGCTGTCTGCAAGTTTCATATCACCTTTATGCTTCTATCTTTTTCCTGCTTGTGATACCAGTATATAGCCTTTTCCCTGTTGAGGCCTATAGAAATCCAAACAAACGCATTTTGTCACTTCCCCTAAAGAGACAACTGTGAAATAATATATGTAAATGGTGAAAACCCACATACCTTATGTACAGCAGTGAAGTCAGTACAAGCTATGCTAGAGTACCTGGCAGATACTTGCAAGTACACAATTGTCCCTTCCTCGATTTGCCAACACTGAAGGTTTATTTGAAGATAACTTAAGAAATACAATGTATAAAAAGAAGATATTACATTGTCAGCACTAACACCCTAATCTCTCTATAAGTGTCCTACCAACTTAACTCTTAGATCTGTTTCCTGCTTGTGATATCACTATTAAGCCTTTTCCCTGTTGAGGCCTATAGACATCCAAAGAAACGAATTTTGTCACTTACCCTAAAGAGACCACTCTAAGTAATGTATGTAAAGGGTAAAAATCCACATACCTTATCTACAGCAGTGAAGTCAGTACAAGCTATGCTAGAGTACCTGGAAGACACTTGCAAGTACACAATTGTCCCTTCCTCCCTTGGTAAAATGGTGAGTGTATATGGAGATGAGTCAAGAAATACATTGAATACTAAGAAGATATTAATTTGGCAGCACTGACTCCCTAAACTCTCTACAAGTATCCTATCATCTTGATTCTTCTATCCTTATCCTTCCTGTGATATCACTAATTATCCTTTTCCCTGTTCAGGCATATAGGAATATAGATAAAGGCATTTTGGCAGTTCCTCCTTAAGAGATAACACAGAAGTAATGTATATAAAGGGGAAAAATCCACATATCTTATCGTGAGCAGTGAAGACAATACAAGCTATGGTAGTGTACCTGGAATATACTTGCAAGTACACTATTGTCAATTACTCCATTGGCCTTCTTGGAAGGTGTATGTGAAGATAACTCAAGAGATACAATGTATACTAAGAAGATGTTACATTGTCAGCGCTGACACCTTACATTGTCTACAAGTATCCTAGCAATTTGACTCTTCGATCTTTTTCCCTTTTGTGATATCAGTATTTAGCCTTTTCCACCTGAGGCCTATACAAATCCAAAGAAACGCATTTTGTCACTTCCCCTAAAGAGACAAGCCTGAAGGAATGTATGTAAAGTGTAAAAATCCACATATCTTATCTACAGTAGTGAAGTCAGTGCAAGCTATGCTACAGTACCTGGAAGATACTTGCAAGTACATAATTGTCCATTCCTCGATTGGCCAACATAAAAGGTGTATTTGAAGATCACTTAAGAAATACAATGTATAATAAGAAGATATTTCATTGTCAGCACTGACACCCTAAACTCTCTATAAGTGTCTATCAACTTGACTCTTCGATCTTTTTCCTGCTTGTGATAGAACTATTTAGCCTTTTTCCTGTTGGGGCCTATAGAAATCCAAAGAAATGCATTTTGTCCCTTCCCCTGAAGAGCCCACTCTAAGTAATGTATGTAAAGGGTAAAAACCCACATACCTTATCTACAGCAGCGAAGTCAGTAGAAGCTATGCTAGAGTACCTGGAAGATACCTGCAAGTACACAATTTTCCGTTCCTCCCTTGGCCAAAGGGAGGCCATATTACATTGTCAGTACTGACTCCCCAAATTTTCTACAAGTGTCTTGTCAACGTGACTCTTCTATCTTTATCCTGCTTGGGATATCAGTACTTAGCCTTTTCCCTGTTCAGGCATATAGGAATCTAAATGCTGGCATTTTGGCAGTTTCTCCTTAAGAAACAAAACTGAAGTAATATATATATATATATATATATATATATATATATATATATATATATATATATATATATATATATATATATATATACATAAAGGTTAAAAATCCAAATATTTTATCGAGATCAGTGAAGACAATACAAGCTATGCTAGTGTACCTGGAAGATACTTCCAAGTACACCCTTGTCAATTGCTCCATTGGCCTACTTGGAAGGTGTATTAAAGATAACTCAAGAGATACAATGCATAAGAAGGAGATATTACATTGTCAGCATTGGCACCCTAAAATCACTACAAACGTCCTATCAACTACACTCTTTTATCTTTATCCTCCTTGTGATACCAGTATTTAGCCTTTTCCCTGTTGAGGCATATAGGAATCTAAATAAACGCATTTTGGAATTTCCTCCTTAAGAGAAAACACTGAAGTAATATGTACCAAGGGTAAAAATTCACATATCTTATCGAGACAAGTGAAGACAATACAAGCTATGCTAGTGTACCTGGATGATACTTCCAAGTACACCATTGCCAATTGCTCCATTTGCCTACTTGGAAGGTGTATTTAAAGATAACAGAAGAGATGCAATGTATACTAAGAAGATATTATATAGTCATCACCGACACCTTAAATTCTCTACACGTATCCTATCAATTTGAGTCTTCGATCTTTTTCCTGCTTGTGATATCATTATTTAGCCTTTTCCCTGTTCAGGCCTATAGAAATCCAAAGAAACACATTTTGTCCCTTCCCCTAAAGAGACCACTCTGAATTAATGTATGTAAAGGGTAAAACTCCACATACCTTATCTACAGCAGTAAAGTCAGTACATGCTATGCTAGAGTACCTGGAAGATACTTGCAAGTGCACAATTGTCCCTTCCTCCCTTGGCCAAAATGGTAAGTGTATATGAAGAGGACTCAAGAAATTTATTGGATACTAAGTACATATTACATTGTCAATACTGACTCCCCAAATTTTCTACAAGTGTCTTGTCAACTTGACTCTTCTATCTTTATCCTGCTTGTGATATCAGTATTTAGTCTTTTCCCTGTTCAGGCGTATACGAATCTAATGCAGGCATTTTGGCAGTTTCTCCTTAAGAAACAACATGAAGTAATATATATCAAGGTTAAAAATCCAAATATCTTATCGAGAGCACTGAAGACAATACAAGCTGTGCTAGTGTACCTGGAAGATACTTCCAAGTACACCCTTCTCAATTGCTCCATTGGCCAACTTGGAAGGTGTATTTGAAGATAACTCAAGAGATACAATGTATACTAAGAAGATATTATATTGTCATCACCGACACCTTAAATTGTCTACACGTATCCTATCAATTTGAGTCTTCGATCTTTTTCCTGCTTGTGATATCATTATTTAACCTTTTCCCTGTTCAGGCCTATAGAAATCCAAAGAAACGCATTTTGTCCCTTCCACTAAAGAGACCACTCTGTAGTAATGTATGTCAAGGGTAAAACTCCACATGCCTTATCTACAGCAGTAAAGTCAGTACATGCTATGCTAGAGTACCTGGAAGATACTTGCAAGGACACAATTGTCCCTTCCTCCCTTGGCCAAAATGGTAAGTATATATGAAGACGACTCAAGAAATATATTGGATATTAAGTGGATATTACATTGTCAGCACTGACTCCCCAAATTTTCTACAAGTGTCTTGTAATCTTGACTCTTCTATCTTTATCCTGCTTGTGATATCATTCTTTAGCCTTTTCCATGTTCAGGCATATAGGAATCTAAATGCAGGCATTTTGGCAGTTTCTCCTTAAAAAACAACCCTGAAGTAAAATATATAAAGGTTAAAAATCCAAATATCATATCGAGAGCAGTGAAGACAATACAAGCTATGCTAGTGTACTTGGAAGATACTTGTCAGAATTGTCAGAATTGTCACCCTAAAATCTCTACAAACGTCCTGTCAACTACACTCTTCTATCTTTATCCTGCTTGTGATAGCAGTATTTAGCCTTTTCCCTGTTGAAGCATATAGGAATCTAAATAAAGGCATTTTGGCATTTCCTCCTTAAGAGACAACACTGAAGTAACATGTACGAAGGGTAAAATTTCACATATCTTATCGAGACCAGTGAAGACAATGCAAACTATGCTAGTGTTACTGAAAGATACTTGCAAGTACATCATTGTCAATTGCTCCATTTGCCTACTTGGAAGGTGTATTTAAAGATAACTGAAGAGACACAATGTATAATAAGAAGATATTATATAGTCATCACCGACACTTTAAATTCTCTACACGTATCCTATCAATTTGACTCTTCGATCTTTTCCCTGCTTGTGATATCATTATTTAGCCTTTTCCCTGTTCAGTCCTATAGAAATCCAAAGAAACGCATTTTATCCCTTCCACTAAGAGACCCCTCTGAAGTAATGTATGTAAAGGGTAAAAATCCACCTACCTTATCTACAGCAGTAAAGTCAGTACATGCTATGCTAGAGTACTTGGAAGATACTTGCAAGTATACAATTGTCCCTTCCTCCCTTGGACAAAATGGTAAGTGTATATGAAGACGACTCAAGAAATATATGGATATTAAGTAGATATTACATTGTCAGCACTGACTCCCCAAATTTTCTACAAGTGTCTTGTAATCCTGACTCTTCTATCTTTATCCTGCTTGTGTTATCAGTATTTAGCCTTTTCCCTCTTCAGGCATATAGGAATCTAAATGCAGGCATTTTGGGAGTTTCTCCTTAAGACGCAACACAGAAGTAATATATATAAAGGTTAAAAATCCAAATATCTTATCGAGAGCAGTGAAGACAATACAAGCTATGCTAGTGTACTTGAAAGATACTTCCAAATACAGCCCTGTCAATTGCTCCATTGGCCGACTTGGAAGGTGTATTTGAAGATAACTCAAGAGATACAATGTATAAGAAGGAAATATTACAATGTCAGAATTGGCACCCTAAAATCTCTAAAAACGTCCTATCAACTACACTCTTCTATCTTTATCCTGCTTGTGATCGTAGTATTTAGCCTTTTCCCTGTTGAGGCATATAGGAATCTAAATAAAGGCATTTTGGCATTTCCTCCTTAAGAGACAACACTGAAGTAATATGGACAAAGGGTAAAAATTCACATATCTTATCGAGACCAGTGAAGACAATACAAGCTATGCTAGTGTGCCTGGAAGATACTTGCAAGTACACCATTGTCAATTGCTCCATTGGCCAACAAGGAAGGTGTGTTTGAAGATAACTCAAGAGATACAATGTATACTAGGAGATATTACGTAGTCATTACCGACCCCTTAAATTCTCTGCACGTATCCTATCAATTTGACTCTTCGATCTTTTTTCCTGCTTGTGATATCATTATTTGGCCTTTTCCCTGTTCAGGCCTATAGAAATCCAAAGAAGCACATTTTGTCCCTTCCACTAAAGAAACCACTCTGAAGTAATGTATGTAAAAGGTAAAAATCCACATACCTTATCTAGAGCAGTAATGTCAGTACAAGCTATGCTAGAGTACCTGGAAGATACTTGCAAGTACACAATTGTCCCTTCCTCCCTTGGCCAAAATGGTAAGTGTATGAAGATGACTCAAGAAATACATTGGATACTAAGTACATATTACCTTGTCAGTACTGACTCCCCAAATTTTCTACAAGTGTCTTGTGAACTTGGCTCTTCTATCTTTATCCTGCTTGTGATAGCAGTATTTAGCCTTTTCCCTGTTCAGGCATATAGCAATCTAAATGCTGGCATTTTGGCAGTTCCTCCTTAAGAAACAACACTGAAGTAATATATATATATATATAAAGGTGAAAAATTCAAATATCTTATCGAGAGCAGTGAAGACAATACAAGTTATGCTAGTGTACCTGGAAGATACTTCCAAGTACACCCTTGTCAATTGCTCCATTGGCCTACTTGGAAGGTGTATTTGAAGATAACTCACGAGATACAATGCATAAGAAGGAGATATTACATTTTCAGCATTGGCACCCTAAAATCTCTACAAACGTCCTATCAACTACACTCTTCTATCTTTATCCTGCTTCTGATAGAAGTATTTAGCGTTTTCCCTGTTGAGGCATATAGGAATCTAAATAAATGCATTTTGGCATTTCCCCCTTAAGAGACAACACTGAAGTAATATGTACCAAGGGTAAAAATTCACATATCTTATCGAGACTAGTGAAGACAATACAAGCTATGCTAATGTACCTGGAAGATACTGGCAAGTACACCCTGGTCAATTGCTGCATTGGCCTACTTGGAAGGTGTATTTGAAGATAACTCTAGAGATACAATGCATAAGAAGGAGATATTACATTGTCAGAATGGGCACCCTAAAATCTCTACAAACTTCTTATCAACTACACTTTTCTATCTTTATCCTGCTTGTAATAGCAATATTTAGCCTTTTCCCGGTTGAGGCATATAGGAATCTAAATAAAGGCATTTTGGCATTTCCTCCTTGAGAGACAACACTGAAGTAATATGTACGAAGGGTAAAAATTCACATATCTTATCGAGACCAGTGAAGACAATACAAGCTATGCTAGTGTACCTGGAAGATACTTGCAAGTACACCATTGTCAATTGCTCCATTTGCCTACCTGGAAGGTGTATTTAAAGATAACTGAAGAGATACAATGTATACTAAGAAGATATTATATAGTCATCACCGACACCTTAAATTCTCTACATGTATCCTATCAATTTGACTCTTCGATCTTTTTTCCTGCTTGTGATATCATTATTTAGCCTTTTCCCTGTTCAGGCCTATAGAAATCCAAAGAAACGCATTTTGTCCCTTCCACTGAAGAGACCACTCTGAAGTAATGTATGTAAAGGGTAAAACTCCACATATCTTATCTACAGCTGTAAAGTCACTACATGCTATGCTAGAGTACCTGGAAGATACTTGCAAGTGCACAATTGTCCCTTCCTCCCTTGGCCAAAATGGTAAGTGTATATGAAGATGACTCAAGAAATATATTGGATACAAAGTACATATTACATTGTCAGTACTGACTCCCCAAATTTTCTACAAGTGTCCTGTCAACTTGACTCTTCTATCTTTATCCTGCTTGTGATATCAGTATTTAGTCTTTTCCCTGTTCAGGCATATAGGAATATAAATGAAGGCATTTTGGCAGTTCCTCCTTAAGAGACAACACTGAAGCAATATATATATATATATATATATATATATATATATATATATATATATATATATATATATATATATATATATATATATATATATATATAAAGGTTTAAAAGTTGGTGCTGGTGATGGGAGAAACGGGATGGCGGTACCAGGGATTAGGTCCCAAGCACTCACAGAAAGTCATCGTGGACGTGGATCCAGAGCCCATGCCCGAAGACAGCGGCCCCTTCCTGAAAGCTCTCTGCCACTATTGGCAGCAGCACTGCAAGACACACCATCAGGAGCCACCTCTCCTCCCTCCCACACCTTCCCTGTGGGCACCCAGCTTTCCAGCACTAGGAACAGGCAAGGGCAACCCTGCACGCAGCCCTGGAGTGTCCGTTCTCAAGAACACCCAGTGGGCATAGGACTCAATGAAAGAGGACCTGATGGAAGTGGTTTATCTCAGATGCCATCAAGGGCCCTTTGATCTGGCCATGGAAGCCCTGGAGACCCTCCCCCCACCTTCCTGCTTCTCTGTCTCTCCCCTTTGCCTGAATCCCTACCCTCCCTTCTCCTTGACCTTCCTTTTGGACCCATCTCTGGCCCCTCAGCCATCACCCACCCCAGCAACCCCACTAAGATCCCTGGGGATCCATGGGACCCTCTCTAACCTCTTCCGCTCTCAGTGCTCATTGAGGTTATAGTATATGAATTGTTATCAGGTTCTTGCCTTACATTATTCCTTCTAAAAATTAAAAACAAACTGAAAAACAAAAAGATAAGGAACTTCTGTGGTGATGTTTGAGTCCTTTGGTCTTCTACTGGGGTCTCCTCCATGGCTTGTACCCCTCTTCTCCCCCTGCCACCCCCTCTTTCCTTCCCACATACTCCCAGTGTCTGGGCCCTGGGCCCTTGAGAGCCACCCCCACCAAGCTGCAGGGAAAGAAGCCTCCTGGGCTACACAGCTTGGGACTTTGACTGCTCTGGGGCCCTGATCTAGACTCCCTGCCTGCAGATTCCTCCTTCACAGAGTCATCCTTTCTTTCTGGCTCCCACAACAGAGATGGGCAGGGGGCAGGGAGCAGGGGGTAGAGTGCCTGCCTGCCCAGGGCCACAGGCAGTCTCGGAGGTGGCCACCACCTGACCTGGCTTCTAGTGCAAACCCAGAGTCAGGCACAGAGTCTGTCTTAGCTGAGTGTGTTGGGGAGGGAGATTCCCTTGAGTTTAGATCAGGGTAGCCCAGGAGCAAGGGACTGGTTTCCTAGGGAAACTTCTCAGGGTAGGGCAGGGTAGGGCAGATAACTATCCTCCCTGCTGCCTCCAGTCTGTCCCAGAGCCTCAGAGGGGACTCTCAGAGACTTAGAGCTGGGAAGGACCCTGCCGGCTAGAGACTCCAACCACTTCAGTTTCCACATGAGGAAACAAGGGCCCAGGGAGCAAGGGACAATTGCACAGGGATTCAGAGGCCCAGGCAGAATGGAAGGCAGAGCCTCTGATTGCCAGGCTAGTGCGCTCTCCACAGTCCCAGTGGGTGATTGGTGCTTAGACAGAGAGAGGAGGCAGAGGAGTCTGGATCTGAGGGAGTGGAACACTGGGGAACCCATGCCAGCAGGGTGCAGGTCTGGAGAACAGCCCTGCACCCAAGAGGCTCTGCCTTGAGATCTCCTACCACACACCCTTTCTGGAATAAATCAGCAGCAGCCTCATCTTTGGGCATGAGCCATGCCTGCCAGGGGAGCAGGGAGGCACTGGGGCTGGGAATGCGGAATGGGTGGCCATTGTCTTCTCCTCTCTGCTGCCTACAATGACCTGAGTTGTGGTGGGCAGACTGCTCATTTTCTCATTTTCCAAAGCTCAATATGCTAATGGTGGTGCGGAGTTCATTGGTTGAGGTGCGAACTGGCTTGCAAGCAGGCTGAAATTGAGATCTTCTGGGGTAATAGAGGCAGAGGAGGGGAATGCTCAGCTCATTGTCCCTGAGTTATTTCCAGAGCCCTGTGAAGGGTGAGGCCAGGGAGTAGACCCAGCTCCAGCCTAGTAGTTCCTTGGGCCATCCTATCACCCTCCTTAGGCAGAGGAGTTTTCCTCCAGGTACGGGAGGTTTCCTATCCCATGGCCAGCAGGGGAGATTTCTGAGGGTCTGGGACCTGGGTGGTGGGCAGTGTGTACCAAGACCTGGGGATTTCCCTCAGAGTGGTGGTTTTCTTTGGATTCCTCTGAGTTTGGTTTGAGGCCATAAGAAAAAAGATTCTGAGAAGGGTGGATGGGATAGTTGCTGGCTGTCATGAAGCAGCCTGGGTGCCAGAGGGGCCTGTGTCACAGAAGAGAACCAGAACTTAGACAGTTTAAGTGACTTTCCCAGTCATTCACTAGATGCTGGTCGGCATCTCAGACAGTATTAGAAGTTGGTGTTTCCTACCTGCCAGACCCAACGCTCTACCCATGATTCCATCTAGTCCTGTCCAGTGGTTGGCTCCCTCTGTCCCCAGGAGAAGCACAGAATCTGAGCTTCGAGGCAGAAACCTCTGAGAGCTACTCCTTTCACCTGGAATAATCTCCCCTTCTACCCCCTTCTTCCCTGACCTCCGACACACACCTTGCCTTCACAACACACTCCAGGTATAACCTGGATCCAGCCTTGGTTTGAAACCAGAGGTCTTACCAGAAAACAAGCTGGGGCCCCCAGGTAGCACTTGAACCTTTGGGGCAGTTCTCAGTGCTGGGCAAATGGGCCCAGCATAAGTCTTTGCTAGCTGCCCGGCCTTGAATGAATCCCTTCATTATTCTGGATTTCTAGGTGCCCTGTCAGATGCCTCCAGGTCTGTCCAATAGGCTCTCTGGGACCCATACAGCATTCAGTACCCAGACCTGGCTCTCTCCACTGGCTGTCTTCACACGAAACCAGTATATTGTCTCTTTCCCAAGCCAACCTTTCAGATACTGGGTCACCTCTCTCAGGTCTCCAGTCCCAGCCCTTGCTTCCTCAGGTGATTCGGCCTAGCCCATCAGCCATTATGGTCTTCACTTCCTGGTGTATTCTGGGCACACTTGTCACATCCTTCCCCTCTCGTGACATCACCTCCTAGACTACCCATAGTCCAGGGGTCCAGGCTCTCCTATGTATGCCACAGAGGACACAGACCTGCTATAAATAAGGATGTCCAAAGTCACAGTTCAGGACACCAGAAAAGGCCTGAAACAGGAGGCATTACCTGGCCTGGGCTTCACAGGCTGCTCAGGATTCTAGATAGAGTTCCTCAGTGGTAACAGCTCCCCAAATGCAGGCCAGTGGTCTGGATTGGGTATGCCCAGGACAGAAGAAGAGACATCAGGGCTTCTCTTTCCCTTGCCTTTTCTGGAAGTTCTCTACTAATCTTCACACAGCCTAGAGCAGGGGGCTTTGGGGCTGCCTGTCCTGCCCAACTTCCCCCTGGCAACTCACTGCCAGGGAGCCCAAGGAGCCCTGTTCAGCCTCCTCACCTTAAAAGAAATGGTGTTCAACTCTGCTGCTCTGAGCTTGTCCCTGAGAGGTTGTGGCCCTAAGATTTCTTCTCCCATTCCAGGCCATGCAGGTCTCAGGGGACAGGGATTCATTCATCCACTGTGGGTCCTGGTGCTCCTCACTTCCTGGCATCTGTCCTTCTCTGTCTAGAAGTCTGTGTTGTCTGGCTGTCTGTCTCCTTTCACCACCATCCTCTCCCCTGTTTCTGTCTCTGTCGATAAGTATTGAAGCATCTACTCTGTGTCAGGCTGTAGGCTTTCCCTCCTCCTACCAATTCCCTCTCAGTGTCTCCCTTTTCTCCCCCCCAATCCCTCCCCATATTGCTCCAAGCTACAGAACCTTCCCTCTCGTCTGCCTTCTTTTCACACGCTTTCCCCCTCTCTCTCTATTTCAGTCTTCCTGCCTATGACGGTCTCCTTTCCCTGTGTCTCTCATATCAATCTCCTTCTTGTTGTCTCTCTGTCTCCCACCTCTCTGACTCTCTTTTACCCTGCCTTTGGGCCACTCCTCCTCCTGCTCTCCCTTTGCTTTTTTCATCCTTGTTTCTGTACCTCTGTCTATTCTTGTGTGTCTCCCTTCCCTCTCCATCTCTCATATCTCTGTCCTTCTCTGTGTCTTCTCTTTCTCCCCTTTTGCTCCATTTCAGGAGCTCCTGACTCCAGGCCTCTCTCAACCTCTCCCCGCATCCCCCATTTAGTTGCTTCTCTCTCTCCTCTGATCTCTTTCCCCAGTATGATCACAAAACCAGGCCTGAAGGCCATGACTAGTTTTCTCCCTGGAATACCTACACTAACTCTAGCCTCAGATCATGTCTCCTGTGATATTTGCCAATCTGGGCACACTGGATAAAACTCACCTGCTCAGTCTTTCAGCCCTGACCCCTGTTTGGCCAATGGAATGTGGAGATGTGGAGGTTTCACCTTCATGCATTCTGTAGGCTTGAGTGAATGGTTTATTGCCAACGGATTCCATTGGATTCTGAGTTCATGTCCGGTAAAAAAAAAAAAAAAAAAAAAAAAAACACGATGATTGACGATGTGGGGAGAAAGAAAGCATACCCTCTGAGGAGCAGTTGAAAGGAGTGGGGTGCTTCACCCAAGAGCAGAAGAGAGTTGTGGAGCAGGAAAGGGGGCACAGGAGAGCTGTCCTCTCAAACTGGTATGATAAGACATGTTCTGTGTAGCTCCAGGATGCAGGGCCAACATCAGAAGGGGCAGGCTACATACAGGGAAGTAGATTTCAGCACCCTTAAAACCCGGGGAAAACCAGCTTCAGCTCCAGGAACCCCTGAGCTGACTTCTCAGGCAGTCAGGCCCCTACAACTACAAGTTGCTTGTCCAGGCTCCTGTATCCATGGGAAGGTTGCTGCTTAGCCTACAAGCACTCCAAAGGCCCTCTCCTCCTAAGAGCCTGTCAGTTAGGTGTGGCTGGGCAGTTAGCCAAGATAGATTGGAAGGTCTTGGGATGTACATGAGGGCTCCCACGGGACTCTGGGCATGTTGTGAGCCCTGGGCCTTCACAAGACTATCAAGTGAAAAATGGAGCTAGGCTGAGATGTCCTTGCTCAGCAGCCCTGATGTATTTTGGTCTACATCCCATGGTTCAGGATGATAGCATCCCTCAAAATGATGGCATGCACTAACTCTAGGGGCTTCCATCCTTCTTCCCTATTTAGCAACTCCTTCTAGCCCTGCCCCCCCTTTGCATGGATTGGATCTTTTGCTTATGGTGCCCCTGTGCTCCCTGAGGCCTTCCCTGATTTTCCATGGGATTAGTACTCTTTGTACCCCAGCAATCTGTACATCTTCCTTTCCTTCTTGTGCCGAGCTTGGCATCAAGAAACCCATGGACAAGGAGTCAGCTAGCAGGCCTGTGCTTTGAGGCCAGATGAGAATTCTAGATTCACAGTCAGGGAAGGAGAGCATTCTGGGTCCTGCGGCTGGGAATGGAATCTAAGTGGCACAGAGGACATCGTACCTTACACTTCGCCCTCCGTTTGGGCCAATGACTCCTTGCTCAGGTTAGGCTCATAACTGGGTCAAAGGTCAAACAGAAATTGCCCCACCTTTGCCCTTCTTGGATGAATTGGTTTGTGCAATGGGAACGCTGACTATTCAGGCTTCCCTCACTCCCACTCCTATCGAGCTTCCATAGCTCATTTAAGGGAAATCATTTTAATGGAAGAATTCAGATTCTATCCTGTTATGTGCACACATGTTTAGTCTTGATTTTGCTTGACACTCTATGGTGCCTTTTAGTAAAATGTAGCACCCTTGACCATCTCTTTTAATGACACCCATTTTTGTCTTTTCTTTTGTCTGAGATACTCGTTCTTGTTCCAGCCCCATTAACTTTGCTCAGTGTGGGTGTCTCTGCTTCAAGTGTGTCTTCCATACAGAAAATGCAAAAATCCCCAAACCACGTTGCAGAATTCTGGTTTTTCATCCACTCCACAAAGAGCATGGATTTCATGGGTGAGCTCACTCCAAGCAGATTCACTTGGGATTACTCAGTGCGCATCTCCCTCCTCCCTAATTTATTTCTCCTAAAAGGGAGAAAAACTGACCTACCCGTAGGAAGGGTGATAGAGGGGGAGGGGAGGCAGCTCTACCACCCCCAAAATATCCCTGGGACATCTTTTACCAACGTTACCCCCCAGGACAAGAGGTGCTGATCTTTCTCGTGGAAAATATTCGAGAGATGTAATGAACTTGAAAAAAGTCCAGCTCGGAAACTGGGAAAGCCCAGAGACCCGGGCTTCTGTCCCCTCGACCTGTTGGGGTCCTCCAGAGGCGAACTGCCTTGGAATGGAGGAAGGAAGGAAACTGGCCTTTATTCAGCGCCTGCTGTGCACACCAGGTCCTGGCCCTGTCTCTTTGGAAGAGGACAATGTGCTGGACCATCCCGGCGATGTTGCAGCCAGGAAGGATCAGCTTCATTGCACAGAGGATCGGAGGCCGGGAGGGGTCCGAGGACTGAGTCCAGTCTTGGGCCTCCCTTCCCCTCGTGCCCAGCCCCGGAACAGCCCCAAGGGCTTCGTCATCTTCAGGGGCAGCTGACATCCTGGCTGCAGGCATCTGTGCAAGTACCGCCCCTGGCTCTCGGAGGACACACCCCCTTTTCCTCTCCCTCTGGAGCTGTCAGGGGCAGATGCCCAAGGAGGAGGAGCAGTTCTCGGGGGAGAGGCCATCATGCCAACAGAGGGGTTTCAGCTTCTGTGGGGTGAACTTGGGATTTGGAGGAGGATCCCTTTCTGGGCAAGAGGTCACTTATCAGTTCAGCTGGCAGGAGCCCTTGGGGAGGGTCCTTGGTCCCCTCTCCTTCCCAGCCTGGCCAGGGACTCCTCGTGGAAAGTCTTGGCTCTTCCCACCGTCTAGGGAGGGATGGGGTCCCCTGACCCTGACCCCTGTCCCCTGTGTCCTGAGTTCTCCTTTTATGAATTTCCGCCATTTGGCTCTCAGGTCTTGGTGACTCCGGGACCACCAGGTCTTAGGGTCCCCTGGACCGAGGGCACAAACAACTTGGGCTCCACATCCCTCGGGTGATCAGGGAGTAGAATGTACAGGCCGTCTTCTCTGCGCATGCCCTCTTCCACCCCTTCCGACGCATACACCACACCATAACTCTGGCGCACACACTCTGCCACCCCTGGCACTCCCGTTCCCCATCGGCAGGTTCGGACCAACTGCAAGAGCTATGCGAGGAACACATGCACCATCCAGGTTAACAGGAAGGAGGCGGCGCCCCCATGACTACTCTCTCCCCTTCCCATCGACACCGAGACCTTACCGTCCCTGTCACGGGGCTGTACATGTTCGTGGTGCTAGCGATAGCCCTAACGATGCAGGGCCCGGAATAGGGGGCGGTGAAGACTGTAACGGGTACCTGCACACAACAGGCACTTCAAAAGTGCCTGAGGAATGACCATCTGACAGATGTCAGTTGAATGAAACTGTATTATTTCCTGACCATTGGGCACCGGGATTGTGGGCAAATGTGGGGAAGCCGAGACCAGAAGCAGGAAGAAATGCCAGGTAACCCAACCCGACAGCAACAGCACCAATATCACCAGCACCACCAGCACCACCACTAGTACCAGCACCATCAGCACCAGCATCACCAGCACCAGGACCAGCAACACCTGCACGACCACCAGCAGCACCAACCAGCCGAGGTCCACAGAATGTAGGCAGATTTACAGGTCAAGCCAGTACCCTTGGTGAGCAGGCCTTAAGACTCAGATTTGGCGGGAGTTTTCCCCGCATGACACCCCCAATGAGGACAGAGGAGCAAGCAGAGGGTGGACCAGGAAAAAATTGTGGCTGTCTCCTGTTGGGAGGGCAAAACCTTTCAGACTTGAGGCACTAATGCCCCAACTAACCTGGGCTCCTAGAGGTAGGGATTTGTGGCTGAGGGCACTCCGTGTGTAGACTTTCACTCGGGACTAGCCCTACTGGAGTAGGGATTAGAGGTTTTCTGAATGGGAATCCAAGGCCGCAATAACCTCCCAAGATAGCAATCCTCTCCTCCAGCTCCGCCATCCAACTCCATGCCCTTGGAAAGGCCAAACTTGTCCAGGGCACAGGATGGATTCCTTCTATTTCAACATGCATTCTCATTAATGCTTTCAGACTTTTCCCACCAATCTTACCAGATGATATGTGAATTGCATGCCAAACCCTTGGGTTGAGTCCATACTCCCTCCCTGCACTCGTGGATCTGGAAATCTAGGTAGGGAAGGAGAGGGTCTGGGGTGATCTCTAGAACTGGTCTCATGATTCAGTGGGTGAGATTTATGGTGACCTGGCCATGAATCCCGCCACTGTCCAAATGTCCTGGACCAAATCCTTTCCAAATCCCTCAAGTCAAAAAGAATTGACTTGGGGAACAGGTATGGCACTAAGCTTTTATTAAACTAATACCTCCTTTCTGTCAGGCAATGGCTAAGTGGTGGGGAAATACAAAGAAAGACAAAAGGCAGGCCCTACCCTGGAGGGGGTGTGGTCCAATGGGCGGCAAACCAGCTGGATTCAGCAGACAGGACAGGGAATGGAGAGAAGGCACCAGAATGTAGAGAGAATGAGAAATGTTTCCAAAAGGAAGTGAGATTTCAGTGAAGACTTGAGCGCAGCCAAGGAAGCCAAGAGGCAGAGATGGAGAGGTGAGGGGAACAGGGGGAGAAGAGAGGTGATCTGTCTCCTTCCAGGCAGGAAGTGTTGGATGGAGGTGAGCATCAGTACTTGCAGGGAAGCCAGGGGAAGACTGGAAAGGGCAGGAAGGAGAGGTGGGGAAGGACTGTAAATACCAAAGGGGATTTGGGCTTTTGTCCAGGAGGAAATAGGAAACCATTAGAATGGGGTTAGGGGAGGGAAGATGTTATCTTTAAATTGGACCTTAGCTTTAGGAAAAGTGCTTTAGTAGCTGGAAGGAGGATGGAGTGGAATGGAGTGGAGAGTGATGTGAGGCAGGCAGAGATGCCAAACGGCTAGTATTGGGGGAGGGGTAAGGTGAGGAGGTCCATTTTGGAAGTCACTGAGCCTAAGATGAAAAGGGTTCATTCAGAGGTGTCCCTGGCAGTTGGAGACGCGAGAGTTGAGGACAGCTGCGAGATTGGTTAGGCAGGATGAGTGGAGAGTCATCAGAATATACACAGTCATTGAATCCATAGGGACTGCCCAGATTGCCAAGTGAACCTGGTGACTTCTGAGGTCCAGGAGCTCTCCTGAGGATCCAAAAGGGAGGGTGGTCCAAAGAGCTGCATGAGGCCTGCCAGGGAAGGTCAGCACTTCCAGGAAGCCTTAGGAAACAGGATACAGGAAGAGGTGACCCCTGAGGTGTTGACCCTGCCATTTTCTGTCCCTCACCCAAAAGAATTCTTCTCCATGGATAGGCATCTCATGTTCCAAGAACAGAACCGGATGATCCGAAAATTGGTTATCTAAGGTAGTCTTAACCCCGCTCCGCACACCCAGGAGCCTCCCACTAGCCAGGCCAGCTGCCTTGGCCCACCCAAAGCTCTGCTTGGCCTTCTGACCTCTTCCTGGGGCCAGGGACCTGTTGGCTTTCTGGCACCCTTGGATGAAAAGTGTTTGGGATTCCTGGAGGGGCAGGGCTTCTGCTGAGTGTGGGCAGAAGGAAGTCCTCCCACTAGGGGAAAATCTGCCCATCAGCACTCAACCCCTTCCCACGTCCAGTCCAAGGGTAGTGGGTTGGGGAGTTTGACCTGAGAATTTGGTTCAAATAGGTAAACAGGCTGAGTGCATGCTGTTGATTCTTATAATGCTAGTGTTTCCACCATAATAGAGCCAGAAAAACTTCTGACAGAATTCTACACGAAGGACCAGAATGAAATCTGTTTGAGGACAATCCAAGAATGTCTGTGTCCCTCAGCTTGATGGGCTCCATATGTGTTTAACTATTCCATGGGAAAGGAAATTCTGAATTGGATAGGTTGTAAATACCATAAGATAACAAAGTTGACAGTCTCGATTGAAATGATAACCCCGGATATGTGTGTTTTCTTGACCATTAACATCACATAACACAGTATATATAAACAAAATATGAACATATGGAAAAAGTTCCAGAATTCAAGATAATTTCTCATGTTGCTAAGTCAGAGATATCTGGCCTTGAGGCCATTAGAGGAGGGATTCTCTGAGTTTCCTTCAGAGAACATAGACTGTTAAGAACAGGCTCTCCTGAATGATTAATTCAAGCACTGGCCATTATTAAAGTCAAAAAAGGGTTTGAAATGTTACCAGGTGATTAGGAAGGAGCAGAATAGACAGTCCTGGAGCTTTGGGCTAGGGCAAATGTCCCAAGCTGCACTGGGAGTTCAAAGTAAGAATTTGAATTCTGGTTCTACCAGTAATTGAGTATGGAACCTGGGACCAGCTGCTTCCACTCTCTGACCTTCAGGTTCTGCTTCTATTCCCAAGAGAGGCTTCCATGGCAATTTTCTCTCCTCTCCACCCAGAGTCCTACCCCAGTGTGTCCTGGCCTCTGCAATCCTCAGGTGCTGCCTTAAGGCCTTTGGCCTGGAGGGGAGATTCCTTGCTGGCTTGCTGCTCTGAGCTACCCATCCTCATCCTGTCAAAAGAGGGGGATAACACAGATCTGCTCCAGAGGGTGGTTGGTGGAAAACCATTTGGGGGGAGCAGTCAAGAGGTCAGAGGGTACCACAAAAGCCAGAGTTCGGGGGATGGAAAATCAATCTCTTCTCATGAGGAGGTAAAAGACCTGAAGAGACGTGTGTGTGTTCAAAAGGGGCATCCTTCTGAAGATTTTAAGTACATTTGTGGAGATGGACATGGCACTGTCCTGCAGCAGAGGTGAGTGGGGCAAGACTGAGGCCCCAGAGAGAGGTGGGGCCTAGGCCTTTAAGCATATCACAGTGTAGAACCCTAGAGAGTTCTGGGGTTGACATGACAGAGGGCTCCTACATCGGATCACCCATTCTGGCTGGCAGTCTGATCTGAATTGTTCCTATCAGCCCTTGGGCAGGGGAGGGAAAGAAGTCCCAGGAGGAGGAACCTGTTTCTTTGGATGTGGTGTCTATACAGAGACCCTTTCAACTACCCTCTGGGGACAATAGTATAAGAAGGTATGCTTGCGGACCTGGACACCAGCCACCATCAAGGGACCATCCCAGAATGCTTCAGGGACAGCTAGAGGGCATCCAGGTTCCTAGTGGAAGACGAAGGAGGGGAAGGATGAATCTGCTCCCAGCCAACTTTGTCAGGGCAGGTCAGATGCACTCTAACCTGCTGGACACAGTAGAGGGTGGACTAGGGGAAGAGAGAGCACTAGACTTTCTACCCTCTAGGATCAATGCCAACCAACCGCAGGCGTATCCTAAACATATTACAGCAGGCATTGTTGGTGCTGGTGATGGGAGAAATGGGAAGGCGGTGCCAAGGATTAGGTCCCAAGCACTCCGTGACAGTCATCAGGAACGTGGATCCAAGGCCCATGCACGAAGACAGCGGCCCCTCCCTGAAAGCACTCTGGTACTGTTGGCAGCAGCACTGGAGGGCACACTGGTAGCAGTTACCCATCCTCAATCCCACGTTCTCCCTGTGGGCACCCAGAGATCAAGCACCAGTAACAGCCAAGGACGACCTCGCAACCTGCCCTTGCAACTCTGAAAACCACCAAGTGAGCATAGGACAGAACAAAGCAGGACCTGAGGAAAGTGGTTCATCTCAGATGCCACAAGGGGCCCTTTAATCTGGGCATGGAAGCCCTGGAGCTCCCCCACTTCCTGCTGCCATCACCCACCCCAGCAGCTCCCATAAGATGCCACAATAACCCTGGGGTCCATGGGACCCTCTCTAACCTCTCCCCCAAACACTGCTCATTTAGGATATATTATGTGACATGTTACTGTGCTGTTGCCTGCATTGCTTCCTATAACTGTAAAAAACCCTCAAAAACAGGAAAATAAAGAACTTCTATGATGATTTTTGAGTCCTTTGGTCTTCTTCTGCAGTCTCCTCCATGGCCTGCACCCTCTCTTCTCCACCTGACACTCCCTCTTTCCTTCCCACATACTCCCAGTCTCTGGGCCCTGGGCCCCTGACAGCCACCCTCACCAGGCTGCAGGGAAAGGAACCCCATGGGTACACAGCTTGGAGCTTTTGCTGCTCTGGGGTCCTGGTCTAGACTCCCTGCCTGCAGATTCCTCCTTGACCGAGCCCTCCTTTCTTTCTAGCTCCCACCATGGCCCAGATGGCAGGGGGAGAGTGCCTGCCTTTCCAGGAGCAAAGGAAATATTGAGGCAGCAAGTTGTGCCCTGGGAAGCCTGGGGTGGCCACCACCTGACCCAGGTTCAGGTGCATGCCCAGAGTGAGGCACAAAGTCTGTCTTAGCTGAGTGTGAAGGGGAGGGAGACTCCCCTGAGTGGAGGTCTAGATCTGGGTAGCCCAGCAGGAAGGGACTGGTTTCCTGGAGAAAATTCTCAGGGCATTGTAGGCAACTATCCTCCCTGCCTCCAGTTTGGCCCAGAACCTCAGAGGGGACTCTCAGAGACTGAGAGATGGGATGGTCCCTGCAGGCCACATGAGGAAACAAGGGTCCAGGGAGTCAGAGGCCTAGGCAGGTCTGGGAGGCAGAGCCTCTGCATGTCAGGCCAGTGTGCTCTCCCCTGTTCCAGAAGGTGACAGATGTTTAGGCAGAAAGAGGAGGCAGAGGAATCTGGGTCTGAGGGTGGGAAACAGTAGGGCACCCATGCCAGAAGAGTACAGGCCTGGAAAACAGCCCTTAAGCCAGGAGGCTCTGCCCCAAGTATCCCAACCCACACTTGTTCTGGAATAAATCATGAGCAGCCTCACCCTGGGCAGGAGCCATCCCTGCCAGAGGATCAGGGAAGCACTGGGCCTGGGAATGGGGAATGATTTGCCATTGTCTTCTCCTGTCTGGTACCTACTATATGTGGAGTTGTGGTGGGCAGGCTGCTCAGACTTGAGGAACTCTCCTCAAGGTAAATCCATTTTCATGGAAGTGTCCTTGGATCTGTATCACATGCCATATTGCATCCCCTCGGGATAGCTAGCCATGTCTGCTCAAGAATGCTGAACGTTCGGTTCCCCTGCCTTGTAGCTGACCCAAGGGATAAAGGCTCTGCTAGTTAAACACTGAGCACCTCCCCCAGGCTTATGGTAGGTAGCCTGAGATAACCAAGAGTAGTACATGTTCAGGAAAGTCATTTTCTTCAGAATTGGAATGGAGAACTGTACTGGCTTGAGCTGCCTTCAAGAACTTCAACCTCCAGTAAGCACTCTGATGACACAAAGTGCTCAAAGTGTGTTGGAGATGCCATAGACCCAAGGGACCTGGCTGTGAGCCCCTCTAGATGCAGGTCATCCCATCCTCACACAGACACACAGACTAACAGATAGACTTGAGGCCTAGATCAGAAGACTCCCCAGCTTGATAG
Organism: Bettongia penicillata ogilbyi; assembly: GCA_023548195.1. NCBI lineage: Eukaryota > Metazoa > Chordata > Mammalia > Diprotodontia > Potoroidae > Bettongia > Bettongia penicillata. The sequence continues at coordinate 1,616,621 of JAJHZJ010000319.1, forward strand.
GAACTGTCAACTCTGGAAAGACTCTAACATCCCTTTGGGGGACCCAGGGTTGCGCCCTGAACTGAGATGTGGCGCCACAGGGAACTTTAGCAGAGACTGACTGAATGATGCCATCCCTTGTCCTAGCAATTCAGTGACCCGGCATGTACGTCTCCTTTGAACTTTATTGGAAACAAAGGACAAGCAAGTCTGCATGTGCAGAGGTTTTCAGTAATAGTCTGGGGCCTGGGGCTGGAGTGGGAGGTCATTGTCATCACACAAGGAGGATAGGGTTGCCCACAGAAGATGGGGGGCAGAGCTGATGGACTCTGGAGGGATATGCCAGGATCTTTCGCAGAAAGCACAAAGGGTGGTGAGTACAGGGTCATGGAGTTGTGTGACTTGATGGCAGTTGGGTCCGCAGTATGCCTTCCCATACTGATTGGCTTGGCTCCAAAGGGCTTTGCTCCTGGCCCCTGCCAAGAGCCAGCTTGGGTGGTCTCATCTGGGGACTGACCTAAAGGTGTTAATGGGAGTGAGGAGTTCATTGGATGAGGGCACCACTGTGACCTAGATGCCAAGCAGGCTGAAATTGAAGTCCTCTGGGGTCATAGAGATGGAGGGGGCAGATGCTCAGCCCAGGGTCCCTGAGTTACTTCCAGAGCCCTGCCCAGGGTGAGGAAAGGCAGCAGACCCAACCCTGCGCCTTGTAGGTCCTTGGGCCAGCCTAACACCCTCCTCAGGCAGAGTTTTCCTTCAGGTATGGGAGAGTTCTTAACCCAGGGCCAGCTGGGGAGATTTCTGCAGGTCTGGGAACAGGGAGGTGGGCAGTGTGTGCCATGACCTGGGGATTTCTCTCACAGTACTGGTTTCCTTTGGAGTCCTCTGAGTTTAGTTTGAGGAAACAAGAAAGAAGATTCTGAGATGGGTAGGTGGGGTTGTTGCTGGGTGTCACAAAGCAGCTTGGCTGCCATAGGGGTCCATGTAACAGAATAGAAGCAGAACCTGTTCCTCCCTCCCCCTGCAATAAGCCCACTCCCCTTTAGAGCTACCTGGCTGAGGGCTAACGTTTCCCCAAGCTCTTAGGCAGCCCCTGGGGCACTATTCTTGACTTTTTCAAGGGTGCTGTGGAGTAGTGTTGCCCGCTGGGGAAGGAGGCACTTGGTTGTTCCCTGACTCAATCTTCCGCACCATTTGCCACCCTCTCCCTCCTTTCTGGAAGGGTTAATTGCCTGCAGGGAAGCCCCTAGAGGGGATTGCAGGTTTCAAGGTTTCCTCCCTGCCCAGGTCAGAGTTGGTTCAATTTTCTGCCTTAAGGTATATTCATTGTGTCTCCACCTAAAATTTGTGCACATTCTAGGTATTATGGATGCTAGAGGAGGTCCAGGGAATTGTCTTGAGACCTGGTTTGGGGTGACAGAGGTGTAGACCTGCTGGGCACAGAAGAAGCACACCGAGACCTGGGTACTGCTCTGGCTGGGGGCAGTGGCTCAGGGGATGGTGGGGGAAGTGAATTTGTACAAGTCTGTCGACCCTGGGCCAGGCTTCCCTGCCCTGGTCACCTCCCTTGGAGGACCAAGGACCTTCAGGGCCCCTCCTTCACTCCCCATTTTGTCAAAATCCATGTCACAATAGGCTATGTCATGGTAATTCTGTTTCCTCTCTCCTCAGAGGAAGGCATCTCTGTTTGAGGAGGGTGCTGCTGGACAGCCCTGAAAGGGGTCATAGAAGGACAGGGAACGACAAAGGCCAGCCTCAACTGAAACCATCATCCTGGAAACATGCTGAGGCATGGGTTCATGCCTATACCTGACCACAAAGTGAGTGGCGTTGCCTGCTCCTAGCTGGGGGGTTGCCTGACTTGCCATGGCCTCGCTTATCTGTCTCTGGACACACAAGACAGGGGTGGGGATGACTCAGGCAAAGCCACAGCCTGGAGGCAATGGATAGGTGGTTTCTTTAGGCTTTTTCTGTCTGCCTCTCTCAGTGATCTGGCACTGTTGTAGCCATCACTTGCCCCACCAACCTTTACAGGCGTCCTGTGGTCTCAGCCTGGTCCAGACTACAGACCACACAGCCCCGAGCTGGGCCAGGCTAAGGTGGGGCTTTCAGGTTTATATCTTTGAGGTCTCTTGTAAAGTGCGTTATGACAGCTGTCATGGGGTAGTGACAGAGAAACAAGGCAGGAGAGGAGAGCCAGCTGAGTGGGTAGGCTCCAAGAGATAAGGACTACCCCCTTGCCCTCTCCTGTTGCTCATGACTCCCACTCCTCTCCATCCTAAAAACAGAGCAATGCCCCAACTGTGCTCTTGGCCTTCTTGTATTCTGCCTAGGACAGAGAAGACCCTCCAGGCACCTCTGTCTGTCTGTGTCCATCCATGCCTTGGCATTCAGAACCAATTCCACAGGGTAGGCAGGTCAGGGGGTGTTGTGGAGAGGGTTGGCTTGGGGTCGGGCAGGGAAACAAATGCTGTTTCTCCTAAAGTTGCCGTATGGGGATGGATTAGCCTGCTTGTGTGTGGCAACTCCAGAGGGCAAGGCCAGGACTTTTGGGTGGAGGTTAGAGATGGGAGCAGGAGGCAGAATGAGAGCTATCTAACCATGGAGGGAGCTTCCTGGGGAGGGTGCTTCATGGGGAGATCTCTCTGTCATCCTGAGGGATTCAAGCGTGGATCCTCCTGGTCAACCCCCACCAGGCCCCAGATACTTACCAAGAAACTCACGGAACAGAGACAGTACATTGTGGTCCCCTGGAGATATTCCTGGAATGAGGGGCACACAGTCGAGAGGGCAGAGTCTGCCCTCCTTACAATCACAAGCCTATGGAACAAGGCACAAAAAGGGTTCCACTGCTTTCTGTCTCAGCTTTCTCCTCTGGCAATTGGGGGCCAACAAAACACAGAGGTAGAAGGCACAGCCTCTGAAGTCCAAGCACTTCGTTTTACAGAGGAGGAAACAGGCTGAGATAGGCCAGGAAGTAGGTGTCACCTGTCAGGTCTGTGGTGAGTCACACAAGAAGCAATGCGGCCCTTTGTCCCCTCCACAAAGTTCACTTCTGGGGAGGTGAAGTCACAGGAAAGGATGGGAGGCTCCATGGGATGAACGGTAGACTAGGGACACTAGGAGGGAGGCCCTTCTCCAATCTCAGCCCCCAGGGGAGTTTGGGCTTCTCATACCCACATCGCAGTGCTTAGCCTGTCTGCTTCAGGGACAACCACATAGGACCCCTGAGAACCCAGGGAAAGCAATGATTGGACATGACTTCCAGGTCCCCTCTTGAGTGCTCCCTGCTGTTTGGTTGACAGGTCGACTCCAGCGTAGATTTTATTTCAGCTACCAAATGGGCCAACTGCAGAAGACCTTTGGCACAAACAGTGGCTCTGAGAAGGTCTTTTCCTCTTCCTCCTCCTCAGCAGGTACCCCCACCACTGAGCAGGCCTTGGGGACTCCCTCTCCCCAGAAACATGGCTTGAGAGAGTGTCACTGAGGCCTTTGGGGAAAGACAGACACACCTGCCCAACCCCCTATTTCCCATTGCTCTTTCCCCATCCATAGGCACGCACACAAGGACATACACACCTACTCCCCTGTTGCTGTCAGAGAGGGCCCCCTGGTCCAGGTGTTGGCCCTCAGTCTCATCCAGGGTTCTGGGGTGGCCCCCAAGAAATTGACTGTGAAACACAATGGGTGCTGTGCTGATGCCACCTGCCCAGCAGCAGTCCAGAAGCCAGGGAAGAACACAGCTGAGCACCTAGCCAGAAAAAAAGATGAGGCCTAACAAGCAGCCATTAGGGGCAAAACCCCCTGTGACACTCCCCTTCACCCCCTCCACCATCATCTGCCAGGCTCCTTCTTTCTCTGCTGAGCATGGAGGAGAGCAGACATTCTGTGCAAAGTTCCATGGGTGTACTCAGGTCCTGACCCCCTCACTCTGCTTTTGTCCAGGTGAAGGGCCACAAACCAGCATTGAGAAGGGGTCCTTTCCTTCCCTGGCTCCCCAGGAAGCAGTTCTGGGGGCCGTGGCCTATGAGGAGAGGTTTAGAGGGGTCAAGATTTCTGCCTCTCAGGGCCAGAGCCTGGCAGTGGTGGATGGAGAAAAAAGAAGATGATCCGTGAGTGCCCCTGGTGCTTGTTGGCTTGGGCTGACATTGGTCTGGTCTCACTGAGAGGGACAGTGCTTGACTACTTGGTGGGGTTATTGGTGGTGGTGGTGGCTAGAAGTGGCTTGGGAACAGACTGGAATGGAACTGGAGTGCTCAGTTATCCAACTGGTTTTCTTGAATGCACTTACAAATATGTGTGTGAGAAAGGTTCCTTCCTCCCCTATTGTGGGAAGACAAGTCAAGGGAGAGAATGGAGTAAACAGAGGTCAGGGCAGGACAGAGGTAAATGTGGTTAGTCTTTTACAACAGAACAGTTAAAGCAGTGTTTTGTGTAACTACACATGGATGACCTACATTGAATTGTTTGGTTTGCCAATGCAGGAGTGTAGGGAGGGAAGAAGGGATAGAAAATGGAACTTCATCCTTTCAAAATGAATTCTAAAACTTGTTCTGTTTTTTCTTTCTATCGTGGCTTTCTGGTAGGCCAATAAGTCCCAGATTTTCTCTCCTGGAGCTATTTTCTAGGTCAGTTGTTTTTCCAATTAGATATTTTACATTTTCTTCTAGATATTATTTTGTTGAACTGTATGCCCATAAATTCAACAATCTAAATGAGATGGGTGATTATTTTAAAAAAATACAAATTGCCAAGATTACCAGAAGAGTAAGTTGAATACTTAAAGATCCCCATTTCAGAAAAATAAATGGAACAAGCCATCAATGAAGTCCCTAGGAAAAAATCTCCAGGGATGGATGGATTTACAAGTGAATTCCACCCAACACTTAAAGAACAGTTAATTTCAATATTACATAGACTATTTGGGAAAATTGGAGAAGTTCTCCCAAATTCTTTTTTACGATACAAATGTGCTTTTGATACCTAATCAGGAAGAGCCAAAACAGAGGAAGAAAAGTATAGACCTAGTTCTCTAATGAATACAAGTGTAAAAATTTTAAATCAGGTTTTAGCAAAAAGAATACAGCAGTTTATCATGAGAATAATCCATTATGATCAGGTAGGATTTATACCACGAATGCAGAGCTGGTTCAATGTTAGGAAAACTATTCTTATTATTGATGATATCAACCACAAGACTCACAGAAACCATTTAATTATCTCAATAGATGCAGAAAAGCTTTTGACAAAATACAACACCCATTCCTATTGAAAACACTGGAGAGCATAGGAATAAATGGAACTTTCCATAAAGTAATAAGCAATATTTACCTAAAACCTTCAGCAAGAATTGTATACAATTGGGCGTAAGCTAGATGCATTTCCAATAAGATCAGGGGTGAAACAAGGATGCCCATCATCACCATTATTATTCAACATAGTAGTAGAAATGTTAGCTCTAGTAATAAGAGAAGAAAAAGAACTTGAAGGAATTAGAATAGGCAAAGAATAAACTAAGTTATCACTCTTGGCAGATGATATGATGATATGCTTAGAGAATCCCAGAGATTCAATCCCAGAATGAAGCAGATCATTTTTTTTTGTATTATGTTTTGGTTGGTTTGATGATTTCTTCCATTCATTTTAATTCTCCTATGCAAAATGACTTCAGTGAAAATGAATTTAATAACAATGTGTGTGTAGAACTGATATAAAACTGTATGCCGTCTGAGAGAGGAGGTGGAGAGGAAAGAGTTAAGGTGGGGAGTGAGGGGAAGAAAATAAGATATATGGAAGTGATTGTAGAACACTGAAAATAAAAGAATAAAAATAGGAGGGCAAAACGGTCAACAGAACTACCAAAAAAAAAGGAATTATGTGATTATTTATAGGTCAGTTTTCAGAGTTTAGACCCAGATTTCTTTTCTACCCATCCTCTCAATATTTATATATGCAAAAATATTCATACACCTATTATCCTTTTTATTGTACATTTTTGTGCTTGCATAAAAACATACACATGTATATGTGTATATAAATATGTAAATCAATCATTAAACCTTCATTAAATGCAAAAAAAAAGAGCCTAGGTTCAAAAACACCCACTGCCTCATTAAAAAAAATTGTTTTTGCATGTGAGTAGGAAATAAGAAGGACAGACAATGGGGTATAGAAATCTATTTCGCACTACCTGAAAACAGAGGGGATAGGGATGGGAGAAAGAGGTGATAACAGAAGAGAGGACAGACTGGAGCAAGTGGTGGATGGGGTGAATACTGTGCCGGAGTGGGGAAGGGAAGAAAATTTGGAATTCAAATTCTTGTGGAAGTGAATGTTGAAACCTGAAAAATAAATAAGATATATATATATATATATATATATATATATACACATATTTTAAATTACATCTGGATTTTTAAAGTTTACACATCGTGGTCCCGCTCAACTCTCAGCTGAATTCCAAGACAGGGAATTGTGACATAAGTAGTTACAGGACAAAGGCAGTGACAGAAAAAAAATCAATTACTTGTAAACAAAATAAATAAAGGATACATATTTCTTCTTAATTATAGATATGAATCTCAAAAATAAAATGGATAAACAGAAATATAAAAAAGAAAGATTTGCTAGTATACCTATCAATGACACACGCGCACACACACAGAAATACAAACACATAGACACACAGATATACACACATATCCACTTATCCACACTGACACCAAGACATACAGGCACAAACACACACACACACACAAACACAAACACACACATACACATACACGCTCCCACACACAAACAGATCTGGTTTCCCCTTACCATGCATGCTTTTTCCCTGATGCCTGAAGCCCCAGCAGTAGCACAGGAGTCTGGGGCATGACCGTGTCTGGCACTGTGCTCACACATATCCTCTCTTTCCAGGTACCTGAAAACCTACCTGCTCCCTGACAGCTCTCCAAGGGGCCAAAGGCTGACACCGTTGAGGAGGAGAACTGTGAACCCAGCTTACAAAGATAGGCTCAAGGTAGGGAGCTCCAAATAGTCAAGGGTGGCTACGGTTTCCCAAAGATACTAAGGATCAGCTCTTAGTGGGAGCTGCCTGCTCTGAGTACTGGCTGGCTGGCTGGGGGCTGGCTTGTGGAAAGGCCAGCCCATTAGCACTGTGGGCCTTCTCTGAAAGTAGAGAGGCGTGCCTCCTGGGCTGGGTGTCCTCTGGACAGCTCTTCTGGATGCTTGACATCCAGCCCAGAGAAGTCTTCTGGGCACCCCCTGTGCTACCTTCCCCAAAGGTCACCAGAGGAGGGAGAGCCCCAGCCAAACTCTTCATTTCCTGGGGTTGCCTGAGCTTCCCATTACAGGGCAGGAGTCAGCTCCTTTTCTCTCCTGGAACATGGGTCTAGAGGTTAGGGCAGCCCCTTTGCCATCCAGATACACAGGGACCCTTCCTCAGCTGGAGGCTGGACACAGAGTTTTCCCTTACAACACAGGGAAGCAAGAGACAGTTCAGCAAAGTCAACTGACTCTTCCCAGGATTCCACAACCATGCCCATTTGGGTTCTGTGTCTCCTGGACCCAGGAGTCCCACAGGTGGTTCTCCTACCACTTCAAGGTGCACAGGCTTGCTCCCATCTCCCTGCTCTGCTGCCCTCTAAGCACCTGACACCTTCTTTCACATCCTGCCTGGGTACCACTCTCAGGCGTCACCGGTTCCTCCTCCACTTCCAGGTTGGAGTCTTTTGTCTCCTGGCTGCTTCCCTCCCCTTGCATGGCTCTTTCCTCCATCCTGGCTTATGTTGAAGGAATGGAGGGAGAGGAGCTCCCTAAAGCTCCCAAAAGGTGGCATGGAGAGAGCACAGACGTGGTTTTGGAAGCTCAGGGCACACAGCCAGAAGCCAGCCAGTGTCTTGGCCTTATGGGGCACTGGGGGTACATGGGATGTTTTCCAGGACAATGTGAAGAAAGGGGCCTGGCTAGAATAGAAAAAAAAAAAAACAACATTCTGCGTGGCTCACGGTCTCCTGGGAGCCAACATCTTCCTGGGAGAGATGGAGAGGGAAACATTTGTCAAGCTGGGACAACAGTACCACTCCCATCTGTTCCTGAACAAGACCCCTGGGACGGAGGGACCAGATCTGGCTGGGCAGGGCTGGGTAAGGTGGCCTCCTCTGTTCATGCGGCATCCACAGGCAACTGCACCACCTCTTTTCTGTCACACAATCGTGTGCAGAATTCCAGGAGCACTGCCCACCCAGGGCAGCAGACAGGAGGAGGACCCAGCCCCTGACTGCTCTGGCAGTCTGAGTTCTGGGTCCCACTGCATGCAGCCCAAGGTCCCACCAGCTTTACCTTCCTCTCACTTATTCTGCCCTCCCAGTATGGAGGTGTGAGCATGAGCTGGTGGGAGGTGTGCCAGGGCCCCAGCTCAGTCCCTAGCTATCTTTCCAGAACCCATCCCCGGGAGGAGGTAGACCATGGCCTTGTGATGTCATTTCCATCCCTTGAGAGGCCAAGACACAGGGGATTAAACACACCCAGATGGGGTAAGGGCTTGGTAAAGTCACCCAGGTGACTGACTACATAGTGTTAGATTTGACCCAAGACCCCTGGCCTCTGCTGGCTTTCCACTGCACTGTCCAGCCTTTCCACAAAGAATTCTCCCTAGGGACCCATGGGATGAGGGGATGACCCCCTGCATTGGACTCCCCCTTCTCCTTGCACCTTCCTGGCAAGAAGGTCGTTTGGTAATAGCCAAGGACTTATTGGAGCTGGAGAATTGGCAGTGAGAACCCCTACATGGGGGTGAACTCTCTGAGAGATTTAGAAATGTGATGATGTAACTTCAGGCATGGAATAGGGCAAGGAACCAAGATAGGACCCCCATTAGAAATGCTCCCTCCTGCACGGGCCCAGCTGCTGGTGATGTTGCAGCTGTTACCGTCACAGAGCACATATGTTACTTAACATTGCCACAGTCCGTGCTCCAGAACCCAGGAACTTCCAGTTCACATCACCTCAAAACCCATCCCTGTACCCCCCACCAACTGACTTACACTGTTGTCTTTCAGGTTCTCTGTGCCTCAGCTGATCGATGGGCCTCACTGTGACATGATGAACCTCTCCATTATACATATCACTCAGCGAACATTGGAGATTATGGGAGGGAGGGTCCTTGCCCTGCAAACAAGGTGTGTTTTGCAAGACCCTACTCCTTCTGAGGACAATGTCTCACTTTGGGGAATTCTCTTAATCTCCCTGAATCCTCTGCCCCTCAGTCGCTATCCTAACCCCAGAAGGCTACCACCATTGCCTCCTGTTCAATAGGTGCCCAGACTGGTACCTTCACTGTCATCTCACTGACTCCCAGGAAGAAAGTCCAGGAGTTCCCCACCCAGGACAAAGCCACCCACAGCTCTGCAACCTGTCTTGGGTTCCTTCTGTGTTTTCTGGACCATGAAAAGGGCTGTTCATCCTCATCCCAAGACTCAGTGGAAGCCAGGATCCTCTCTACGCCTGGACGAACCTGGGCCCCAAATTGTAATCACAATGAGGACAGTAACGATAACAGAAGCTTCAGCAGCCCTTGCTAGGGCCCTCCTTGATAGCCTTTCTCGGACATTTCAAGATGGCCATGGCAATTTTGCACAGGTGTTACCATATTTGAGCCTCCCAGAATCCCTTGGAGGCTGGTGCTGTTAGCACCTCCACCGTACAAAGGAGGAAACTGTGGCTTAGACAGTCCAAGTGACTTTCCCAGTCATTTACCAGATGCTGGTCAGTATCTAAGGCAGGATCACAACTTGGTGTTTCCTGCCTGGCAGACACATTGCTCTACCCATGATGCCATCTACTCCTGTCTGGTGGTTGACTCCCTCTGATACCAGGAGAGTCACAGAACCTGAGAGTCCAGTCGGGAATCTCCTGAGAGCCACGCATTTCACCTGGAAAATTCTCCCCGTCCACCCTCTTCTTCCCTCACCCCCCACACACCCTGCCTTAAAAATACACTCAAGATGTAACCTGGATCCAGTCTTGGTTTGAAACCAGAGATCTGACCAGAACACCCACTGGGGACCCAAGGTAGCCCTTGAACCTTTGGGGTAGCTCTCAGTGCTGGGCAAATGGGCCCAGTATCAAGTCCTTGCTAGCAGGCTGGCCTTGAATGAATCCCTTCACCATTCTGGACTTCTAGGTGCCCTGTCAGATGCCTCCAGGTATGTCCTGTAGGTTCTCTGGGACCCCTACAGCATTCAGTCAACAGGCCTAACTCTCTCCCCTGGCTGTTGGACACAAGCTCTCTTAAGGTGAGGAGGCTGGGAAGGGCTCCTTGGGCTCCCTGGCAGTGAGTTGCCAGTGGGAAGTGGGGTAGGACAGGTCGAGCCAAATCCCCCTGCTCTAGGCTGTGTGAAGATTGGTGGAGACCTTCCAGCAAGGGTAGGGGAAGGAGGAGTAATCCTCCAGGCTATTTAGGCTGAAGACAGCCTAAACCAGTCTCATGTTTCCTTCTCAGGTCAGCCTTGCAGATACAGGGCCATCTCTCTCACGTCTCCAACCTCAGCCCTTGCTTCCTCAGGTGACTCAGCCTAGCCCATAGGCCATTATGGTCTCCAATTCCCAGTTTATCCTGGACACACATGTCAAGTACTTCCCCTCTAGTGACATCTCCTCCTAGACCACCCACAGTCCAGGGGTTCAGGCTCCCCTTTGTAACCCCCAGAGGACAAAGACCTGTTACAAACAAGGATCTACAAAGTCCAAGTTCAGGACATCAGGAAAGGCCTGGAAAAGGAGGCAGGACCATGTCCCCAAAATATGAAGATATGTAAAAAACCCAGGATTGAAGCTAGTGCCTCAGATTAAAGCATGCTAAGTCAGTCCCATCTGTACTTGAGATCACTAGAGGATGGATTCTCTGAGTTGACTTTACAGAAGAGAGACTGTTAGGTCCAGGCTCTTCTTCTGATTGAAGCACTGGCTATTACTAAAGTCAAAATAGGGTATGAAATATTACCAGGGGATTAGGAAGAACAGACAGTCCTGCAGATTTGTGGTAGGGCAAAGAGCTCCAGCTACACTGGGAGTCCAAAGCCCAGAATTTGAATTCTGGTTCTACCAGTAACTGACTGTGGAACTGGGACCAGCTGCTTCCACCTTATGACTTTCAGGTTCTACTTCTATTCCCAAGGGAGGCTTCCATGGCAATTCTCTCTCCTCCCCAGCCAGAGGCCTGCCCCAATGAGTCCTGGGCTCTGCAATCCTCAGGTTCTGCCTTAGGGCCTTTTGTATTGAGGGGAGATACCTTGCTTTTTTCCTGGCCTGACCTGCCCTTCCTTGTCTTGTCAAAGGAGGGGGATAACAAAGATCTGCTCCACAGGTTGGTTGGGAGAATACAACTTGGTTGGAGCAGACAAGAATTCAGAATGTATAAATGCTCCTACCTTTGCTGCTCCATTCCTCCGCCCTGCTGGGATGCAAAGAGGAGGGGGAAGCTCAAGAGGATCTCTCCCCTTGGATAGATTCAACCCAGCCTCAGTTCACCAAGGACATGGGCTACCCATCATCTGGGTCTCAAAGCTGAGGTGTGTCCAGGCTAGGAGCAGGGAGGGAAGAGAAAGGATCCAGCAACCGCCATCCCCAACAACCTGGTCCTCTCTCTTCCCCTCTCTCATTCAGACTAAATGGTATGTGAAAGTGACTGTGCTAAGTGGACCTCTCCAGGCCTCACCAATAGGAGCCTGGGAAGTGGGGCGCATGGAGTCGTCAACTGTGGGTATGGAGAAGGCACCAAAAGACTGACTTGGCCTCCTAGACCCCCTCATAGCCCTGCCTTGGGATGCCCTGACAGACATTCACCAACCTCCCTCCCTTCCTTCCTGCCTACAAACTCAACCCTGAGAAAGGGAGTCTTGGAGGAAGAACCAATGGGGAGCGTTTGGAGACTCCACCCCAGGAGTATTGCTCCTTCGAGCGCATTGTTTGCAGACAGGGGGTGCAAATGTGGATGACTGGAGGTCAAGTGGGCACTGGTGGCTGCTTGACACACATGGCCCCTGTTGCCATGTCAGTCTCCCAAAGGGTGCCAAAAGATGCTACAGGGCAGTGGGGCTAAATGAGTGCTCCCAGTCAAGGGCAAAGAAGGAATGCAGCAGCTCAGGGAGGAAGGGGAAATACCTCAGGGAGACCTCAATACGGGAGGTGAAATGAATGCAATTTCCAGAGCTTCCAGTTAACTCACCAGCCTGGGAGCTAGGAGTCTTGGCTGACTGAGCAATCCACTGCTGCTCTGTTGTCCTCAGGTTCCTGTTCTGTCCAATGAAGGCCAGGAGTGGGGCCATGAAGGGGGTGACTGGTAGACTCTGAGGCCTGTTCTGCTTCTCAGTCTGGGGTTGGCACGCAGGAAGAAGGCAGGAAGCTTGGCAGGGACCCCAGTCTTCACTGGGTTCTGCAGAGGGATGACTGCAGCACGAGGTATGAGCCAGAGGGGAGAGACTAGAGGGCAGATCTTCCTGGGGAGTAGGGAAGCGCCCCCAGGGAGAGTGTAGGTACAGGGTTGGGGCCAGCCCCTGCAGAGAGACACAGGGGAAGCCCTGCTGGCTTTGGGGAAGAGCAGCCTGCTTCGAGTCCAGCTTTGCTGCTCAAAGAGCTGTTTGGGCACATCTCCACCTCTGGCCCCTGCTTCCTCTGATGGCAATTGCGAGGAAGCAGAGACCTCATCCTCTGAGGCAACTTCAGAGATGTGTGATGACAAGACTGACCCCTCGTTTGCTTTCTGCACCTTAACCCGGGCTCCTAGGAGCCTGGAGATGTCTTTGCAGGAGCCAGAATAAGAAGGGATCAGTGACCCCCACAGAGGCCAGGAGAGGCAGAAGGACAGGACAGTGAACTGGGAGTCAGTGAGGTTTTGAAGGAAAGGGAGAGAAGGTGGTGGATGCTCCAGCTGTCCAGGTGGCGCTGGGTGGAAAGGCCACTCACTGGCCTTGGCAATGTGCGAGGCCCTCGTGAACCCTGGAGGAGGGCAGGGAGGAGGGAGGGCTGACTGGCAGAAGAAGAGAGTGCAACAAGTGTAGAAGTTGTAATGACAAGGCCCTGGCTGTAGTTAAGATCCTATCCAGAGGGACCCAGCCTGCTTGGGCCTTTCCTCCTCCTCAGGGAAGTCAGACTAGCTCGTGCAGAGGAAAGGCTACCACTGCACTGGAAAGCTCAACTGTGCTCTGCCATGTGACCTTGGGCCAGTGCCTTGCCCTCTCTAGGGGGCCTCAGGATCCTCAGCAGACACTGTGGGGCTTGGACCAAATGATCTCGAGGGGATAGCTCTAGAGCGTTGGTCAGCTGACCAATGCTCTCAGCCTACTAGGAATTCATGTTGGAAGATGCCAGAAAGAAGCACATCATCCCCCATCAGGCAGCTTTTACCCTGCCTTGGATGTGTTTGGGCACAGCCATCCTCGTGTACCATGAAAGGCACCAGGCAGGAACCCCCTTCCCCTCTCACTTCTTCTGTTTCTGAGAGTGGCTTGAATGAGAAAGAGGCTGAGGCTGAACCTGAGCCCCAGAAGATGGAGGGCTTTCAGTGTTTGGGAGGAGAGCCCCTGGATGTGGTGGTAACCCAGAGGCAGTTGAGGGTCAGAAAAGTTCCTAGAAGTCCTTAGAAGTGGGGGTCGGGCTGTGGGTGCTTTGGGCCAAGGCTGGAAGGACCATCCTGGGTCAGATTTGGTGGAGAGGGTGTGCTGGGTCAGGGAGGCTTTGTGCTAGATGGTGATAGCTAGCATTTCTGTAAACCTAACTCTGAACCAGGCACTGTACGCAATGCTTCACAAACAGAATCTCATTGAACATCTCAAGCACCCTGGGTGGGATTGCTGTTTCTTTTACACATTTACAGGTGGGCAAACTGAGGTAGGCAACAGGGAGGTGACATGACCAGCAAGGGAGTACATGAGGCTGGGAGCCTTCCAGAATTCCCATCCCAAGAGGGATAACTTGTGGCCTCTGAGCCTGAGCCAGCAGGAGACTGGGACCAGAGATACCCTGCTCCCTTCTTAAGTTCAGGGCATGGAAAATCAGCCTCTTTTCATGAGGTGCTAGAAGACCTGGATAGAGGAGAGTGTGTTTAACAGGGATGTCCTTCTGAAGTTTTCTAAGTACCTTTGTGGAGATGGATATGACACTGTCCTGCCTGAGAGGTGGGCAGGGCAGCGCTGAGACTCCAGAGACAAGTAGGGGCTATGCCTTTAAGGATGTTACAGTGCAGAACACTGGAGAGTTCTGGGGTTGCCAAGACAGGGAGCCCCTACATCAGATCACTCATTCTGGCCGGCAGGCTGGTCTGAGTTGTGGTCAGCTATCAGACAGGGACGGAAATGGATTGGCAGGAGGAGGACTCTGCTCATTTGGATTTGGAGCCTATCCTGAGTTCCCTAACACTGTCCCTTGATGACGGTAGTGATGGAAGTGATGATGTCATATTTGAACCTCATCCCCCACCACAAGACCACCTCAGAATGAATCAGGGTCAACAAGAGGGTGTCCAGGATCGGAGAGAGGGAGCAGGGAAGGGCAGAAGCTGTCTGCCCCCAGTCATCTACATCAGGCGGAATCAGGCAGCCCCCAACTTGTTGGTCACATTAATGGGCCTTTCACCCGAAGAACGTGTGGGAGCTATTCCACCTCTGGAGCTCTACGCCAACCAGCCTCTGCTCCACTTCGAACACATTCTAGCATCACTTGCTGCTTCGGGTGAAGGGAGAAATGGAGTAGGCCTTCAAGGGCAACGCTCCGAGGACGTCCCTGAGAGTAGTCATGGATATGGATATGTGGACCATGATCTAAGGCTGAGTTCCGTCCTTGAAATCAAGCCAATACATCTGGTAAGAGCAGAAGAGGGCGCACAAGCAGCAGACATTGAAGCTTCTTCCCAGGCTCTCCCTGCAGGAGCCCATCGATCCACCAAGAAGAAAAGGCGAAGAAGACCTTCCAAACTGCGCTGCCGGTACCTGCGTTCTCTAGATTACCCAGTGCACCAAACGAAGGAGGATTTAAATGCGGTCGTTATTTTATGAGACTACGGAAGACTGTTTAATCCCGGCCATGGAAGCCCTGGAAGCCCCCCCACCCTGTTCCTCATGCCTTGCCCCTTCCGTTTCTCTTCATCTGTACCCTCCCTTCCCCTTGGCCTTCCTTTTGGACCCATCTCAGGCCCCTTGGTCATGGCCCACTCCAGCAGCCTCCCCTAAGTTGCCCCAACGTTGGGGTCCATGGGACCCTCTCTCACCTTCCCCCCAAGCATTTCTCATTGACGATGTATGTTTGAAATTCCATTGGGTTGTTGCCTTACATCATTTCTTCTAAAAATAAAAAGAAACATCAAACATAGAAAAATAAAGAACTTCCATGGTGAATTTTTGAGTCCTTTTGTCTTCTTCTGGGGCGTCCTCCATGACCTGCGCCAAGGTTCTCCCCCTGCCACCCCCTCTTTCCTTTCCACATGCTTCTAGTCTCTGTCCCCAGAGGGCCACCCCCACCAGGATGCAGGGAAAGGAACCCCTGGGCTACACTGCTTGGGATTTTGCCTACTCTAAACTGGGATGGTCCCTGCAGGGGAGAGACTCCAACAAACTTGGGTTCCACGTGAGGAAATATGTGCCCAGGTAGGAAAGGAAAATTGCCCACGGAATCTGGAGGGATATGCCAGGGTCTTTTACAGAAAGCAGAAAGTGTGGTCACTACAGAGTCTTGGGGCTATGTGACTTGGAGGCAGGGGGGCCCGCAGAGCTCATGGACTCTGGAGAGCTATGCCAGGGTCTTTTGCAGAAAGCACAAAGGGTGATGAGTACAGGGCTATGGCGCTGAGTGGCTTGGTGGTAGGCGGGCCCACAGTGTGCTTACCCACAGACTGACTGGCCTGCTCCCAAAGGGCTTTGCTCCTGGCCCCTGCCAAGGACTAGCCTGGGGTCCCTTGTCTGGGGACTGAGATGAAGGCATTAATGGGGTGAGGAGGTCATTGGATGAGGTCAGTATTGTGACCCGCCTACTAAGTCAGCTGAGATTGAGGTCCTCTGGGAACATAGAGGCAGAGGAGGTAAATGCTCAGCCCAGGGTCACTGAATCCCTTCCAGAGCCCTGCCTTGGGTAAGGATAGGCAACAGACCCAGCTGCCAAGCTGGCAAGTCCTTGGGACAAGGTAACACCTTCCTTAGGCAGAGAAGTTTGCCTTCAGGTACAGGAGGGTACTTAAAACAGGGCCAGCTGGGGAGATTTCTGCAGGTCTGGGACCTGGGAAGTGGGCAGTGTGTGCCATGACCTGGGGATTCCTCTCACAGTATTGGTTTTCTTTGCTAAGGTTATCCCAAGCTCTTAGGCAACCTCTGGGGCACAATTCTCGACTTTTTCAAGGATACTATGAGGTACTGTTGCCAGCAGAGGAAGGAGGAACTGAGCTGTTCCCTGGTCCAATCTTTCACACTATTTGCCACCCTCTCCCTCCTTTCTGGGAAGGCTAATTGTCTTCACTGAAGCCCCAGAGGGCATTCCACCTTTCTAGTTTTCCTCCCTGCCCTGGTCAGGGTTAGTCTTTTGCCTGAAGGTACATTCGGTGTGTCTCCACCTAAAATTTGGGTATATCCTGGGTGTCATTGATGCTGGAAGAGGCCCAGGGAGTTGTCTGAGACCTGGTTTGGGGTGACAGAGGGTAGACCTGCTGGCCACAGGAGAGACCTTCAGTCCTGGGCACTGCTGTGTCTGGGGACGGTAGTACAGTGGGTGGTGGAGGAGGGGTTTGGTCCAAGTTTCTAAGACCTGGGCCAGACCTCCTTTCCCACCGTTCCTTGCTCCTCTCCCTAGGAAGACCAAGGACCTTCAGGGTCTCTGCTTCACTCCCCACCTTGTCACCATCCATGTCACAACAGGTTACATCATAGCAACATTCTGTTTCCTCCCTCCTCAGGGGAAAGCATCTCTGTCTGAGGAGGGTTCTGCTGGACAGGCCTGACAGGGGTCACAGACGGTCAGGGAATGACCAGGGTCCCTTCCCTTCCACACCAACTTCGGCTCAGGCAATTTTCTGGGGCTGTCAGTCAAAGCCATGGGCTGGGGTCAATGGATGGGTGATTTCTTTGGGCTTTTCCTTTCTGTCTCTCCCAGTGACCTGGCACTGTTGTAGTCATGACCCTTGCCTCCCAATGTCTGGGGGCTTCCTGGGACCTCAGCATGATACAAACTGCAAACCACAGAACTTCCAACTGCGTCAGGATAAGGTGGGGCCTCAGGTTTAGATCTTTGAGGTCTCTTGTAAAGTGTGTTGGGACAGCTGAATGATGCAGCAGTGACAGAGAGACAAAGCAGGAGAAGAGAGCCACCTCATTGGGTGGGTTCCAAGAGACAAAGCCTGTCCCCTTGCCCTCTCCCCTTGCCTATGATTCCCTCTTCTTGGGTGAGAAATCCCGGGTTACAAATGGTCCCCTCCTGCCTTGCCAGGCTAATGCTGTTGCAGCAGCCGGGAACATAGTGCAGATGTGACCCTTGGCACTGCCAAGATCCATGTGCCAGAACGTGGAAACTTTCGATCCACATCACCCCATAAGCTGTCCGTCTGCCACCCAGTAACTGACTTGTGCTGTTGTCTTTCAGGTTCTCTGTGCCTCAGCTGATGGATGGGCCTCAGTGTAACATGATGAATCTACCCATTAAAGATATCATTCAGTGAACACTGTGGGTGACAGGAAGAAGGGACCTTGCCCTCTCTAGTGGTTGAGTCATTCAGAGTAGTTGGGAAAATGACCCCTTTCACAGGCTACAGATAGGCAAGGTGTGTTTTGCAAGACCCTACTACTTCTGAGGACAATGTCTCATTTTGGGAAATTCTCTTAAAACCCCAGAATCCTCTGCCCTTCACTCCCCATCCTGAGCCCAATAGGCTTCCCCTACTACTCTCTCTTTGTTAGGTGTCCAGACCGGTGCCCTCACTGTCACCTCAGTGATTCCCAGGAAGAAAGTCCAGGAGGAGTTGCCCACCCAGGACAAAGCCACCCAGAGCTCTGCAGCTTGTCTTGGATTTCTTCTGTGTTTTCTGGACCATGACAAGGGCTGTACATGCTAATTCCCAGACTCAGAAGGAGACAGGATCCTCCCTAGGCCTATAACCACCCCAGGCCCAAGTTGTAATCACAATGAGGACAGTACCGATAACGAAAGCTACAGCAGCCCCTGCTAGGGGCCTCCTTGATAGCCTTTATCTGACATTTCAAGATGGCCATGGCAATTTTGTAAAGGTGTTACCATATTTGAGCCTCCCAGAATCCCTTGGAGGCTGGTGCTGTTAGAATCTGCACTGTGCAAAGGAGGAAACTGTGGCTTAGACAGTTCAAGTGACTTTCCCAGTCATTTACCAGATGCTGGTCAGCATCTAAGGCAGTATCAGTACTTGGTGTTTCCTGCATGCCAGACCCAACGCTCTACCCATGATGCCATCTAGCCCTCACTGGTCACGGACTGTCTTTGATCCCAGGAGAGTCACAGAACCTGAAAATACAGGCAGGAATTTCTGAGCCACTTATTTCACTTGGAATCATCTCCCATTCCCGCCCTTCTTCCCTCACCCACCACACACACCCTGCCTTAACAACACACTCAAGATGTAACCTGGATCCAGCTTTGGTTTGCAGCCAGAAGTCTGACCAGGAAACCCACTGGGGCCCCAAGGGAGCCCTGGAACCTTTGGGGCTGCTCTCAGTGCTGGGCAAATGGGCCCAGCATCAAGTCTTTGGTAGCTGGCTGGGCTTGAATGAATTCCTTCACCATGATGGACTTCTAGGTGCCCTATCAGATGCCTCCAGGGGTGTCCAGTAGGCTCTCTGGGACCCCTAAAGCATCTAATCTCCAGGCCTGGCTCTCTCCCCTGGCTGTCTTCAGCTGAAACCAGTCTGATGACTCCTTCTCAGGCCAGCCTTGCAGGTACTGGGCCACCCCTCTCAGGTCTCCAGCCTCAACCCTTGCTTCCTCAGGAGACCCAGCCTAGCCCATAAACCATTATGGTCTTCAGTTCCCGATCTGTCCTGGACGCACTTTTCAAGTCCTTCCCCTCTAGTGACATCACCTCCTAGACTACGCACAGTCTAGGTGTCCTGGCTATCTATGCTATGTAACCCAGACAGGACACAGATCCTCTTATAAATAAGGATGTCCAAAGCCCCAGTTCAGGACATCAGCAAAGGCCTGGAACAGGAGGCAGGAACTGGGCTGGGCTTCACAGGCAGGTATTTGGATATTTATATGGCAGAGCTCAGGAAAGCCCCTGCCTTTATTCTGCCATCCTGACTTTGCCTCCTATTTCTCTTTTTCTGCCTTATTCTGGGAGGCACTGATGCCCTAAGGCATGGTAAGTTTTGGTCAGGGTGCCATGTAGAGCTGACAGAAAGGTGCACTCTGCCCTATTTCCATGCACAATTCTCTAGAAGTCTGTTATACCTGACTTTTTCAAAATTCTTTTGATCTTCCTGATTTTTTTTTCGTATCTACATTGTTGTAGCATCCATCTACTTTTCACAACTGATATAATTGTAGTGTAGGATTGCTCATGTAGCACCTTAAGGGAAGTCATTTTAACGGAAGAATTCAGATTCTATCTTGTTTTGGGCACAAATGTTTAGTCTTGATTTTTCTAAATACTCTATCGTGCCTTTCAGTAAAACGCAGCATGCTTGATCATCTCTTTTAATGACACCCATTTCTGTCTTTTGTTTTTTCGGAGACACTCGTTCTTATTCCATCCCCTTACCTTAATTCAGCGTGGGTCTCTCCACTTCAAGTGTTTCTTTCGTAGAGAAAATGCCAAAAACTCCAAACCACATTGTAGGATTCTGGTTTATCATGCACTCGACAAAGAGTATGGCTTTTATGGGTGAGCTCACACCAAGCAGATTCACTTAGGATGACTCAATGTGCGTCTCCCTCCTCCGTAATTTATTTCTCCCAAGGCAGGCATTAAGTGATCTACCCTTAGGAATGGCGATGGAGGGGGAGGGGAGGCAGTTCGACCACCCCCAAAGTATACCTCGGACATCTTTAATGAACTTTACCCCCAGGACAAGGGGGGAGCCTCAGGTGCTGATCTTTCTTGTGGAAAGATTCAAGAGATGGAGTGAACTTGGAAAAAACACCAGCTCGGGACCCGGGAAAGCCCAGGGCCCTGGGGATCCGGCCCCTGGACCTGTCGGGGTCTTCCAGAGGCAAACTGCCCTGGAATGGAGGAAGGAAGGAAACTGGCCTTTATTCAGCGTCTGCTGTGCGCACCAGGTAATGGGCCAGTCCCTTTGGTGGCGGTCAATGTGCTGAACCTTTCCGGTGATGTTGCAGCCAGGAAGGATCAGCTTCATTGTACAGAGGAGCAGATGAAAGCAGGGGTCCGAGGACTGAATCCAGTCTTGAGCCACCCTTCGCCATGGGCCCAGCCGCAGGACAGCCCCAAGAGCTTCACCATCTTCAGTGGCAGCTGACAACCTACCTGCAGGCATGTGTGCAATCCCCGCCCCCGGCTCTCGGAGGCCCCGTCCCCCTCTCCTCTCCCTCTGGAGCTTTCATGGGAAGATGCCCAAGGAGCAGGAGCAGTTTCCGGGGGAGGGGCTGTCATGCCCACAGGATTGTTTCAGGTTCTGCGGGGCGGGCCTGTGATTTAGAGGGGGATCCCTTTCTGGGCAGGACGTCACTTATCCCATGAGCTGGCAGTAGCCCTTGGGGAGGGTCCTTGGTGCCCTCTCTTTCACAGCCTGGCCAGGGACTCCTCGGGGAACGTCTTCGCTCCTCCTTCCTTCTGGGGAGGTATGGGGTTCCATGTCCCTTCTCCCCTGAGTTCTCCTTTTATAAAGCGCCGGCGTTTGACGTTTAGGTCTTGGTGGCTCGGGGACGTCCAAGTCTTAGGGTCCCCTGATCCCAGGCCACACTCAAACCCCTTGGGCTGCACATCCCTGCCAAGGGAATAACAAGTACCGCCCCCTTACTCTGCGCACACCCACTTCCACCCCTCGGACCTATACACCCCGCCATTATTCCGGCGCACACAGTCTGCCACCCCTTGGCACTCCCGCTGAGCATTGGCAGGTTTGGACCAACTACACAGGTGCCAAGCTTGATGTATGCCCAAGGGAACCAGCTATGCCAGAGACACATGCACCATCCAGGTCAAAAGGGAGGTGGCGGTGCCCCCACCAATATTCTTTTGCCTTCCCATATCCACCGAGACCTCCACTTCCCTGCCAAGAGGCTGCCCACGTTCCTGGTGCCAGCGACTGACCTACAGATGCCGATCGCGGGAGTGATGGAGGTGAGAACTGTAACAGGGACCCACACGCAGCAAGTGTTTCATAAATGCCTAAGGAATGACCACCTGACAAATGTCAGTTGAATAAAACTGCATTATTCTCTGACCACTGTGCTCCTGGAAGGAGGATACATGAATGGCAACAGAGACAAGGAGCAGGGAAAAATGCCAGGAAACCCAGCCTGACAGCAGCAGCAGCAGCACCAGCAGCAGCAGCAGCTGCAGCAGTCAGTCAAGGCCCAGAGAAAGGAGGGAGGTTTACAAATCAAGCCAGTTCCCTTGGTGGGCAGGCCTTTACAGTCAGATTCTCGGCAGTTTCTCCCCGTAGGACACACCCGATGTGGAGGAAGGAGCAAGCAGAGGGTGGACTACGAAAAAATTGTGACTGATTCCTGTTGGCAGGGCAGAACCTTTCCGACTCGGGGAACGAATTCCCCAACTAGCCTGGGCTCTTAGAGTTGCTGATTTGTGACTGACGGCACCCCATGCGCAGACTTTTCACTCGAGACTAGCCCTACAGGAGTAGGGATTAGAGGTTTTCTGAATTGGAATCCAAGGCTCCAAGAACCTCCCAAGATAGCAAGCCTCTCCTCCGTCTCCCCCATTCAACTCCACGCCCTTTCAAAGACGAAATGTTTCCAGGGCACAGGATGGATTCTTTCCACTTCTACCTGCATTCTCATTAATACTTTCAGACTTTTCCCACCAACCTTGCCAGCTGACATGCGGATTGCGTGCCAAACCCTCGGGTTGATTCCATACTCTCTCCCTGCTCGCCTGGATCTGGAAATATAGGCAGGGAAGGAGAGGGCCTGCGGTGATCCCTAGAACTGATCGTGTCATGCAATGCGTGGGGTTTATGGCGACCTGGCCTTGAATACCACCACTGCCCAGGGGTGCTTGACCACGTCCCTTCAAACTCCCGTCTCCTCACCTAAGAACGAATCGGGTAGGCGAAGAAGTGTGGCTCTAAGCCTTTATTAAGCACCTACCTCCTTTCTACCAGGCAAGTGCTAAGTAGTGGGGAAATAGAAAGAAAGGCCAAAGGCAGACCCTACCCTGGAGACGATCTGGTCCAATGGGAGGCAAACCAGCTGCAGGTAGCAGAAATGACAGATAATGAGAGAATGGGAAAGGTTTCCTGAAAGAAAGTGAGATTTAAGCGGAGACTTGAGGGGAGTCAGGGAAGTCAGGAGGCAGAGATGGAGAGGCAGGGGAGACAGGTGGAGCAGAGAGATGAGCTGCCTCCTTCCAGGCAGGCACTGTTGGTTTGAGGTGAGTATCAGTGTGGGGAGGCCAGGCGGAAGCCTGGAAAGGGGAGGCGGGGGAGTTGAGGAAGCGCTGTAAATACCAAGGGGGATTTGGTCTTTGGTGCAGGAGGAAATACGAAGCCATTGGATTGGGGAAGGAGGGAGGGAAGAGGTTATCTCTACGTTTGTCCTGAGCTTTTGGAATAATACTTTAGTAGCTAGAAGGAGGATGGAGTGGAGTGGCGAGATATATGAGGCAGGCAGAGATGCCAAAAGGCTATTTTTGGGGGTGGGGTAAGGTGAACAGGTCCATTCTGGAAGTCAATGAGCTAATATTAAAAGTGGCCATTCAGTAGTGTCCCTGGCAGTTGGAGATGCCAGAGTGGAGGTCCACTTCGAGATAGGGCAGGCAGGATGAGTGGAGAGTCATCAGCATATAGACAGTCATTGGATGCATAGTGACTACCAAGATTGCTAAGTGAAGCTGGTGACTTCTGAGGTCCAGGAGCTCTCCTGAAGATCCGAAAGAAAGGATGGTCCAAAGGGCTGCATGAGGCCGGACTGAGAATGTTGCCACCTCCAGGAAGCCTTAGGAAACAGGCTCCAAGAAGAGGAGACATACGA
The DNA here is from genome assembly GCA_023548195.1 of Bettongia penicillata ogilbyi. Lineage (NCBI taxonomy): Eukaryota > Metazoa > Chordata > Mammalia > Diprotodontia > Potoroidae > Bettongia > Bettongia penicillata. Next base: position 1,639,781 of record JAJHZJ010000319.1, read on the forward strand.
GGTTTTCACCCTGCCATTTTCTGTCCCTCACCCACCGGGTTCTTCTCCATGGATATGCATCTCATCTTCCAAGAACAGAGTGAGATGCTCCCAAAATTGGTTTTCAAAAGTCATCCTCACCCCAGCCTCCACACCCAGGAGCCTCCCACTAGCCAGGCCACCTTCTCTGGCCCACCCATAGCTCTGGTCAGCCCCCTGACCTCCTCCTGGGGCCATATGCTGCGGACTGGTAATGCTCTGGTCCCCTAGGAGAAGAAGGATTCGGGCTAGCTGGAGGCCCAGGACAGACTCCCTCTGATTCTACTGAGTGTGGGCAGAAGGAAGTCTTCCCACTAGGGGAAAATCAGCTCATCAACCCCTGCCCCTTTCTTGGGGGTGTCCACCTGAAAGTTTGGTTCAAATAGGGAAACATGTTGTATGCATACTCTTGATTCCTATGAAGCTAGTGGTTCCATCATAAGGGAGCCAGAAAAAACTTCTAATTAAAGGAACAGGGCCTCATGGCAGTACCAGGCTGAGATCTGTTTGAGGACAATCCAAGAGTGTGTGTATTCCTCAGCTGGATGGTGTCCATATGTGTTTTACTATTCCATGAGAATGGAATTTAAGAAATGAATAGGTTGTCAGTACCATAAGGTAACAGAGCTGACAGTTCCCATTGAAGTGACGACCAGGGTATCTCTGTTTGCTTGACGATTATCATGACATAACATGGTCCACAAAATGTGAAGATAGGGAAAAAGTCCCATGATTCAAGATAGCGTCTAGGGTTAAGTGTCTCCTAAAACGTGCTAAGCCAGCCCAATCTGTCCTTGAGACTATTAAAAGAGGGATTCTCTGAGTTTATTTCAGAGAACCAAGAGACTGTTAGGTACAGGCTCTCCTTCTGATTGATTGATTCAAGCTCTGGCCATTATTAATGTCCAAGGGGGATATGAAATATTATCATGGCATTAGGAAGGGCACAGCAGAAAGTCCTGGAGCTTTGGGGTAGGACAAAGAGACCCAGCTGCACTGGGAGTCCAAAGCCCAGAATCTGAATGCTAGCTCTCCCAGTAAGTGACTGTGGGACCCAGGACCGGCTGCTTCTATCCTGTGACACTAGGTTCTACTTCTTTTCCCAAGGGAGGCTTCCATGGCAATTCCCTCTCCCCCAACCCAGGGTCCCGCCATAATCATTTCAGCACTGTGCAAACCTCAGGTGCTTCCTTAGGAGCTATTGTCTGGAGGGGAGATTCCTTGCTAGGTTGCTAGCCTGAACTACCCTTCCTTGTCCCATAAAACGAAGGGGATAACCAAGCCCTACTCCACACGTTGGTTGGGGAAAACAGCTTGGTCGGAGCAGCCAAGAAGTCAGAGGGTGTAGATGCTCCTGCCTGTGCTGTGCCATCCCTCAGGGCCATCTGGGAGGCAAAGGGGAGGGGGAAGTCCAGGAGGGTCTCTCATCCTGGATTAATTCAGCCCATCCTCTGGTCACCAAGGGTATGGGCTATCCTTCCCCAGGGTCTCAAGGCTGAAGTCTGTCCAGATTAAGAGGAGGGAGCAAAGGAAAGGGATCTAGCCACCATCCTCCCCAACAACCTGGTCCTCTCTCTTCCCCTCTCTCATTCAGACCAAATACTATGTGAAAGGGACTGTGGTAAATGGACCCTTCCAGACCTCACCAAGAGGGAGCTGGAAAATGAGGTAGAGGGAGTCATCAGCTGTGGGGAGGGGGCACGAAAGGGCTGATCTGGGAGCCTAAGTCCCCTCATAGCCCTGCCTTGGGATGCCCTGACAGAGATGCAACCACGTCCCTTCCTTCCTCCCTCCCTCGGTACCAACCCAACCCTGCCGAAGGTAGCCTTGGGGGAAACACACTTGGGGAGCTATAGCAGACTCCAGCCCAGGAGCCTTGCTCCTTCCAGGTCCCTGCTTGTTCTCCAGGGAGGGCTGCTTCATGCAAACAAATCTGCAAGGTCATCCTGGGCATGTCTCTGGCTACTGGCTCGACCATGTCCCTTCCCCTCTCACAGCCATTCTCTGCAAAGCAAGAGCTTTCACTACTCTATCTGAAAGGATCTAGCCAACTCCTCAGCCAGGATCCATCCCATGAGCTGCCTGCAAATAGCCCACTGCACATCAGACACTGGGGCCTGGAGGCTAGGGGGAAGAAGTGTGAAGAGGCCCAGCCAGAGCAGATGATCCCCAAGCTCCCTCTGAGGAGAAACTGCCCAAGAATCTGCCTCCCCTGTCTCCTGGCACCCAGGATTGTCTAAGGCTTTATTCTATTCTATACTCCTTACCAGGAGCAGGAATCAGCTGGTGAAGGTCTGTGTGAGCTCTCTTCATCCCAGCAGAGGGCTGGGGTGTCAGACCTCGATAAGCAGTGGAGGCAGGACTCAGGAGGCCATGTCCATTGGCAGCCCTGCCTGCCACTTCCTGGAAAGGTTGGCTTTTCTGCCCTTGTGGGCAATAGGTTCCTTTCTTTGCAAAAGGAGGTTTCTGCTAACAGATTGGCAGGGACTACTCTACACTTCTACCAGTCTGTGAGCCTAGCAACCCTCCCCAGGAGCAGGCTGCCAGGGCCAGACCTCATCTGGCTCTCTCCACTGACCTACTCCATTTTCCCTTCAAGGAAATCAGTTAGGGGCAGCTCCCCTGCCCAGAAATAGGATTAACTGCAGGAGACCATAATTCCTTGCTTTAATGCCATTTGGGCATGCTAAGGGATTCTCTGGGGTGGGGGGAACTTGTCAATCCCCTTGATGAATTTATGATATGCTGCTTTGTCTTTTCCTAGAAGCCACTGTCTTGACGAAGTGGGTTTTCATTTGAACTACCAAAAATGAATAAAAAACCCTGGGTTTCAATCTTCTGGGAGTAGGTCCTAGGGAGGGGGCACTGAGTGAGTGTTTCCTAAGACACAACCAAGGAGTGCCGTGGTAAGGTAATTCTGTGTGTTTATGTGTGTGTGTGTGTGTGTGTGTGTGTAGGGTATACAGGATGTATAACTGAGTTCTGTATGTTACTCAGGGGCCCTAGGGGTGGGGTGGCATTATGTAGCCCTATTTCATGCCTTTCCCTGTGCTTCTGGGGTAACTACCTTTCACTGTGTCTCTGGGATTGTAAATCTGATGGCATATGCAGAGATTGTCACTGTGGTCCCAAGATGTGTATTTTGGGGTCTCTTGGCACCGGAAACCACTACTATCTCCATGAGAGCCTGATGTAGGGGGCTGCTGCCACTGTGGGCAGGTTTATTTTACCCAGTCCATGACTGCTACTGTATATGTGGGTCTTGGGGAATCTCGGGACTTCTCGATCTGTCAGCATTTGGAGAGGCTTCCTTGCTTCTGGGCCCTATAGGTGACATGAGCCCTGTTGCTGTGTCAACGGGTGGGGTACTTTGTGCACCAAGGAGAAATTCACCAGGGACACGACCCATCTTTCCTGACTGGTTGAGCAGCCATTCCTGAAGCCAGATCACCAGGAGGATGCAAGGCCCTTCCTTCCTTGGGACCCTGAGGACTTAGGCTGTAGTACCTGAATGACCATGGAGCAGTGAACAAGGACCCTGAGCCTCTGTGTCCTCATATCAAAAGAAACTTGGCTGGCTTGCTTGCCAGGGATGCTGGGAGGAAAGAAGGGCTGTCTTTCTCATCCCTTAAGTGTTAGAGGCCTGGGACCAGTAACAGGGCAGGGTGGGGAGGGGCATAAGGAAGTAGAAAGGATTGTGGCTCTGAAGTCAGAGGTCCTCGGTTCAGGGCCTGCTCTGCTCCTCACTGTGGACTGCAGGGCCCTCCTCTGTAAAAAGAGGACCTTGGACCAGACGGCTGCCAGGGTCCTTGGCCACTGGCTCAACTTGGGCTTTCAGCCTGGTGAAGAGCCTTTCCCCAGGCCCTGGCATCCAACAGGGGAGACCCAGTTCTGGGGGGGTGTGAACTGTGAGAGCGTGGTGGTAAGGGCAGGGAGAGCTCTGTCCCAGGAGGCAAGGGGGAGGAGGATGACTGAGAATGACCATGGTTCTCCTTCCATCTGGAGCCTGCTGAACAAGGGATCTCTAGGTTTGGCAGACAGGAACAAGTGATGAGACTTGGAGCAGTGGATCTGGTTCCTTACAGGTGTGCCAACCCACCCTGTTCACACACCCCCACCCACCTCGCAGCAGGAGTCCCAGCCCCTTCAAAGTCCTTTCTAGCCATGCAGTCTAGGAACTTCCAATCCCAGTTTCAGGACTACTTCCCCAGGGCACATGAGCAAGACTTTCTCCCCTCTCTGGACCTCAGTTTCCTCACCTGTGTAGCAGGGATAGCGATGTGCCTTTGCCTTGACTCCCACAGCTGCTGTTTGTTCACCAGGGACTCTTGAGGGCATCCCTATAAACCACCAATCAAGCACATTGGCCTGGCCCTGCTTTGGGTCCCAAGGAGTAGGAACTTCTGCCTGATTGTGTCTGTCCACACCTTCGCTTCCAGAAACAATCACCCAGAGTACGAAGGTCAGGGGAGCCTGGGGAGAGAGTTAGTTCGGGAGTGGGGAAGAGAGACCAAGGCTGATGCTTCTACAATAGCCCTATGGGTAGGGATTAGCCTATTTGTGGGTGGCTACTCCACAAGACAGGCCAAGGACATTTGGATGGAGGTTAGAGAAGGGAACAAGAGGCAAAATGAGAGCTATCTAACCATGGAGGGAGCTTCCTGGGGAGGGTGCTTCATGGGGAGGTCTCTCTGTCATTCTGAGGGCGTCAAGCAGGCATCTTACTGCTCAGCCCCAACAGGCTCCAGATCCTCACCACAAAACTAACAGAACAGAATATATACGGGAGGTAGTCCTGTGATGACGGAGCACAGTCGAGAGGCGGAGTCTGCCCTCTTCGCAATTATAAGCCCGTGGGACAAGGCACAAACATGGTTCCATTGCTCTCTACCTCCGTTTCCTTCTCTGTCAATTGGGGGCCAAAAAAACACAGAGGAAGAACAGACTGCCCCTGGAGCCCAAGCCCTTTGTTTTACAGAGGAAAAACAGGCTGAGATAGGCCAGGGAAGTAGGTGCCACCTGTTAGTTGTGTGGAGAGTCCCACAAGAAGCAATGTGGCTCTTTGTCCCTTCCAGAAAGTTCAGTGGTGGGGAAGTGAAATCACAGGAAAAGGATAGGAGGCTGCATGGGATGGAAGATAGACTAGGGACACTAGGAAGGAGGCACCTCTCCGATCTCAGCCCCCAAGGGAGTTTGGCCTTCTCACTCCTACATCCCAGTGTCCAAGTGGTATGCTTCAGGGACAGCCACATTGGACCATTGAGAACCCAGGGAAAACCATGTTTGGGCATGACTTCCAGGGCCCCTGTTGAGTGTTCCCTGCTGTTTCTTTGAAAGGTGGACTCCAGTGTAGATTCTATTTCAGCTTCCAACTTGGCCAACTCGAGCAGACATTTAGCACAAACAGTGGGTATGAGAAGGTATCTTGCTCCTCCTGAGTAGGTTCTCACCACCACTGATCAGGGGCTCCCTCTCCCCAGAAGCATGGCTAGAGAGAAAATCACTGAGGCCTGTTGGGAATGACAGCCACACCTCCCCAACCCCCTTATGTTTCCCATTGCTGTATCCCAATCTCTAGGTGTACCTACACACAGGGACATACATACCCCACAGCCCTGTTGCTTCACAGAGTGGCAGGGCCCCCTTGTGCAGGTGAGGGCCCTCAGCTTCTTCCAGGGCTCTGGGGCCTTGGATGTGCCTGGCAAACAGAGTGGCTGCTGTGCTGATGCCATGTGCCCAGCAGGGGTCCAGAGTCCAGGGAAGAACCCAGCTGAGAACATGTCCAGAAAAGAAGAGGAGCCCCAATAGTCAGCCATGAGTGGAAAATCCCTCTGGGACACCCCCCTACACCTCCGCCACCATCATCTACTTGCCTCCGTCTATCTGTGCTGAGCATGGGGGAAAGCAGAGACACTGTGCTAGGGCCCATGGGTATTCTGAGACCCTGAACCTCTCAGTCTCTTTTTGTCCAGGTGAAGGGCCACAGACCAGCATCGAGAAGGGGACCTTTGGTCCCCTGATTCCCCAGGGATCAGTTCTGGTGACCCGGGCCTGTGAGGAGAGGTTCAGAGGGGTTAAGATTTCTGCCTCCCAGGGCAAAAGCCTGGCAGTGGACGATGGAGAAAAGGAAGATGATCCGTGAGTGCCCTCGGTGCTTGTTGACTTCGGCTGACATTTGTCTCTCCTACCCCTCACTGAGAGGCCCTTCACCTCGGACCAGGGCCTGACTACTTGGTCGTGGTGCTGGAGGTGGTGAAGGCTGGAGGTGTCTTGGGAACAGTTCTGCCATGGAACTGAGTTACTCAGTTATGCAGTTGGTTTTCTTGTATGAACTTAGAAATATGTGTGTGAGAAAGGTTCCCTCCCCTCACATTGTGGGAGGACAAGTCAAGGGAGAGAATGGAATAAATGGAGGGCAGGGCAGGATAGGACAGAGGGAAATGGGGTTAGTCTTCTACCACGGAACTATTATGGAAGTGTTTTGTATAACCACACATGCATGACCTACATTGAGTTGCTTGTTGTGTAGGAAAATTCTTACCAGTGCTTTGGAGCGGGGGATGGCCTCTGGGGGCTTTGGGCCAAAGCTGGAAGTACCATACTGGGTCAGGTGTGGTGGACAGGGTGTGCTGGGTCAAGGAAACTTTGGGATAGATGGAGATAGCTGACATTTTTATAAATCCTACTGCGTGCCAGGCACCACCCCCAATGCTTCCCAAACGGGATATCATTGCATGTCACAACCACCCTGGAAGCGAGGTGCAGTTCCTTTACATGTTTACAGATGGGCAAACTGAAGCAGACAGCAGGGAAGTGGCTTGGACAGCTAGGGAGTGTGAACCTGGGAGCCATCCTGAACCCCCGTCCCAAGAGGGATAACTTGTAGCCTCTGTGCATGAACCCGGAGAAGTGTGGGACCAGAGAGGCTCTGCCCCCTCCTTCCCTGGGTCAGTCACAGCCCTGCCAAAAGCCACAGTACAGGGGAGAAAAAAATCAACTGCTTCTCATGAGGTGCTAGAAGAAATGGAGAGAGCAGTGTGTGTTTAACACGGAAGCCTTTCTGAAGATTTCTAAGTACCTTTGTGGAGATGGAGTTGGCACGGTCTTGCCTGACACGTTGGCGGGGCAACACTTAGGCTCCAGAGAAAAGTGGAGGCTAGGACTTTTAGGATGTCATAATACAGAACACAGGAGAGTTCTGGGGTTGCCATGACAGAGGGGCCCTACATCACATCCTGGCATTGTTTGGGGGAACACAGGGCTAACCCCTGCACTGACATCTGACATCTGGCACAACAGAGCACTTTACTGGAGACTGCCTAAATGATGCCATCCCATGACCTAGCAATTCAGTGAACTGGCATGTACGTCTCATTCCAACTTTACTGGATACCAAGGACAAGCAAGCCTGTCTGTGCAGAGGTTTTTACTAGCAGTGATTGTGGTTCTGAAAACTGCAAATCCAGTCCTCCAGCAGGTGAGGACCTCGCTGGGACAGGTCAGGTACCACTGTGTTAGGAGGCAGTGGAGAAGGACAACTGGGGAGAATGTCAGGAAATCTGGAGAGGCAGAGACAGCATAAAAGGACAGCCCCTAAGCCAAGGTACATGAGTATGCCCAGTTCTACTCATGAATATAAAGGGGCTTAATAAAACCTGCGGCCTAGGGCTGGAGTGGAAGGGCACTGCAAACAGACAGGGAGGAAAGGGGTGTCCATCGAAGATGGGGGGAGAGCTCATGGAGTCTAAAGGTGTATGACAGAATCTTTTGTAGAAAGCACAAAGGGTGGTCAATACAGGGTGACAGGGGTGTACGGCTTGGTGGCAGGTGGGCCCACAGCGTGCCTACCAACACAATGATTGGCATGCCCTGAAAGGGCTTTGCTCCTGGCCCCTGCAAAGGACTAGCTTGGGGGCCTTCTCTGGGGACTGAGCTAAAGGTACTAATGGGGGTGAGGAGGTCACTGGATGAGGGCAACATTGTGACCTGCCTACCAAGTCAGCTGAGATTGAGGTCCTCTGGGGACATAGAGGCAGAGGAGGCAAATGCTCAGCCCAGAGTCCCTGAATCCCTTACAGAGCCCTGCCCTGGGTGAGGACAGGCAGCAGACCCAGTGGCCAAGCTGGCACGTGCTTGGGCCAGGTTAATATCTTCCTTGGGCAGAGGAGCTTTCCTTGAGGTACAGGAGGGTTCTTAATACAGGGCCAGCTGGGGAGATTTCTGGGTGTCTGGGACCTGGGAATTGGGCAGTGTGTGCCATCACCTGGGTATTTCTCTCAAAGTACTGGTTTTCTTTGGAGTCCTCTGAGTTTAGATTGAGGCAACAAGAAAGAGGATTCTGAGATGGGTGGGTGGGGTGTTGGCTGGGTGTCAGGAAGCAGCCTGGCTGCCAGAGGGGCCCATGTCACAGAACAGAACCAGATCCTGCTCACCCTTCCCCCTGCAACATGCCCCCTCCCCTTTTGCGCTGCCTGGCTGAGGGCTAAAGTTTCCCCAAGCTCTTAGGTAGCCCCTGGGGCACCATTCATGACCATCTCAAAGGTATTATGAGGTACTGTTGACAACAGGGGAAGGAAGAACTGAGCTGTTCCCTGATCCAATTGTTCCCACAATTTGCCACCCTCTCCCTCCTTTCTGGGAGGGAAAATTTTCTCCAGGGAAGCCCCTAAACGGCATTCCAGGTTTCTAGCTTTCCTCCCTGTCCAGTTGAGGGCTGGTTTTTTGCCTGAAGGTACATTCAGCATGTCTCCACCTAAAACTTCTGTATATTCTAGGTGTGATTGAAGATGGAAGAGGCCCAGGGAATTGTCTGAGACCTCGTTTTGGTGACAGAGGGTACACCTGCCTGCCACAGGAGAGACCCACAGTCCTGGGCACTACTCTGGCTGAGGGCAGTTGTACAATGGGTGGTGGAGGAGGGGTTAGACCTGAAGAGACGAGCGTGTGTTTAACAGGGACGTCCTTCTGAAGTTTTTTAAGTACTTTTGTGGAGCTGGAGCTGGCACTGTGCTGCCCCAGAGGTGGGAGGGGCAGCACTGAGGCCCCAGAGCCAGGTGGGGGCTAGGCCTTTAGGCATGTCACAGTGTATAACCCTAGAGAGTGCTGGGGTTGCCATGACAGAGGGGCCCTATATCAGATCACCCATTCTTTCTGGCAGGTTATTTTGAGTTGTTGATGTCAGCCCTCAGGCAGGAAAGGGAATGAACCGGCAGGAGGAGGACCCTGTTCCTTTGGATGTAGCGGCTATGCTGAGGCCCTTTCAACTGCCCCCTGGGGACAATATTATAGGATGGCACGGTGGCAGACCTGAACCGCAGCCTCCGCCAGGGGACCGGCCCAGAATTCGTCAGGGACAACTACAGCGCATCCAGGTTCCGAGTGGAAGAGGAAGGAGGGGGAGGATGATTCCCCGCCCAGTCATCTACCTCAGGGCAAGTCAGATCCGCCATAACCTGCTGGTAACAATATTGAGTGGAGGAGGGGACGAGAGAGCACCACCCTTTCAACCCTGGAGAATTAACGCCAACCAGGCCCAGGCCTATCCAGAACATCTTCCAGCCACCTTTGTTGGTGCTGGTGATGGGAGAAATGGGATGGCAGTACCAGGGATTAGGTCCCAAGCAGTCACAGAAAGTCATCGTGGACGTGGATCCAGAGCCCGTGCTCGAAGACAGCGGCCCCTTCCTGAAATCTCTCTGCCACTATTGGCAGCAGCACTGCAAGACACACCATCAGGAACCACCTCTCCTCCTTCCCACACCTTCCCTGTGGGCACCCAGCTTTCGAGCACCAGAAACAGGCAAGGACAACCCTGCACGCTGCCCTGGAGTGTCCATTCTCAAGATCACCCAGTGGGCAGACGACGGAATGAAAGAGGACCTGATGGAAGTGGTTCATCTCAGATGCCATAACGGGCCCTTTGATCTGGCCATGGAAGCCCTGGAGACCATCCACCCCCCTTCCTGCTGCTCTGTCCCTCCCCTTTGCCTGCATCCTTACCCTCCCTTCCCCTTGGCCTTCCTTTTGGACCCATCTCTGGGCCCTCAGCCATCACCCACCCCAGCAACCCCACTAAGATCCCTGGGGATCCATGGGACCCTCTCTAACCTCTTCCGCTATCAGCGTTCATTGAGGTTATAGTATATGAATTGTTATCAGGTTGCTGCCTTACATTATTCCTTCTAAAAATTAAAAACAAACGGAAAAACAAAAAGATAAGGAACTTCTGTGGTGATTTTTGAGTCCTTTGGTCTTCTACTGGGGTCTCCTCCATGGCTTGTACCCCCCTTATCCCCCTGCCACCCCCCTCTTTCCTTCCCACATACTCCCAGTCTCTGGGCCCTGGGCCCTTGAGAGCCACCCCTACCAGGCTGCAGGGAAAGAAGCCTCCTGGGCTACACAGCTTGGGACTTTGACTGCTCTGGGGCCCTGGTCAACACTCCCTGCCTGCAGATTCCTCCTTCACAGAGTCATCCTTTCTTTCTGGCTCCCACCACAGAGATGGGCAGGGGGTAGAGTGCCTGCCTGCCCAGGGCCACAGGCAGTCTCGGAGGTGGCCACCACCTGACCCGGCTACTAGTGCAAACCCAGAGTCAGGCACAGAGTCTGTCTTAGCTGAGTGTGTTGGGGAGGGAGATTCCCTTGAGTTTAGATCAGGGTAGCCCAGCAGCAAGGGACTGGTTTCCTAGAGAAACTTTTCAGGGCAGGGCAGGGCAGGGCAGGGCAGGTAACTATCCTCCCTGCTGCCTGCAGTCTGGCCCAGAGCCTCAGAGGGGACTCTCAGAGACTTAGAGCTGGGATGGTCCCTGCAGGCCAGAGACTCCAACCACTTCAGTTTCCACATGAGGAAAAAAGGGCCCAGGGAGCAAGGGACAATTGCACAGGGATTCAGAGGCCCAGGCAGACTGGAAGGCAGAGCCTCTGAATGCCAGGCCAGTGTGCTCTCCACAGTCCCAGAGGGTGATTGGTGTTTAGACAGAGAGAGGAGGCAGAGGAGACTGGATCTGAGGGAGTGGAACATTGGGGAACCCATGCCAGCAGGGTGCAGGTCTGGAGAGCAGCCCTGCACCCAAGAGGCTCTGCCTTGAGATCTCCTACCACACACCCTTTCTGGAATAAATCAGCAGCAGCCTCATCCTTCGGCATGAGCCATCCCTGCCAGGGGAGCAGGGAGGCACTGGGGCTGGGAATGCGGAATGGGTGGCCATTGTCTTCTCCTCTCTGCTGCCTACAATGACCTGAGATGTGGTGGGCAGACTGCTCAGACTTGAGCTACTGTCCTCAGAGTAAAAGCATTTTCATGGAAGTGTCCTTGGATCTGTATCACACGCCATATTGGATCCCCTGGGGGGAGCTACCCATGTCTGCTCTAGAATGCTGAGCATTCTGTTCCCCTGCCTTGTATCTGCTCCTAGGGATAAAGGGTCTGTTTGTTAACCACTGAACCCCCAGGCTTCAGGAAGATGACTCCAGATAACCAAGGGGAATACATGGCCAGGAACATCCTTTTCTCCAGGACTTACATGGAGAAGTGTCCTGGCTTCAGCTCCTCTCAAGACCTTCAACCTCCAGTAAGCACTCTGATGACCCACGGTGCCCAAAGTGTGTTAGAGACACTAGAGACCCAGGGTACCTGGCTGTGAGACCCTTTGGATGGAGCTCAGCCCATCCTCAGACGGAGATAGACAGACACACAGACTCCAGGCCTGAGTGGGAAAGTGCCTTTCCAGGCATGGAAAGAAGTGCCAGGGATCGGGAGCACCTGGCATCGTTCTGGGGGACCCAGGGCCACCCCCTGCACTGAGTTGTGGCACCGCAGGGGATTTTTAGCAGAGTTTTCTAAAATGATGCCGTTCCTTGACCTAGTAGTTGTGGGACAAACGTGTCATTCATCCTTGATTGGAAGGAAAGGACAGGCTGGTCTGTCTGTCCACAGGTTTCCAGAAGCAGCGTTTGTGGTTCCGAAAAGTTGTGAATACAGTCCTCCAGCATATGAGGACCCGACTGGGACATGTTGGGTCCGCAGTCCTAGAAGGCAGTGGAGAAGGAGTACTGAGGGGACTGTCAGGAATTCTGGAGAGACAGTAAAGGCAGAAGAGGACAGGCCCAAAGCCAAGGGAGGTGGTGTGCCTCCCCATGGGGAGGAAAGGGAATCATAAGGCTGGGGCCTGGGGCGGGAGGGGGTGGGCATTTCTGACAGTGAGGATGGGGGTGTCCACAGAAGATGGGGGGACAGAGCTCATGGGCTCTGGAGGGACATGTCAGGGTCTTTGGCAGAAAGCAGAAAGGTTGGTCAGTACAGGGTCATGGGACTGTGTGACTTGGAGGCAAGTGGGCCCACAGTGTGCCTTCCCACATACTGATTGGCCTGGACCCAAAGGGCTTAGTCCCTGGCACTGCCAAGGGCCATCCTGGGGAGCTTTGTCTAGGGAATGAGCTCAATATGCTAATGGCGGTGAGGAGTTCATTGGCTGAGGTGCGAACCGGCTTCCAAGCAGGCTGAAATTGAGATCTTCTGGGGTAATAGTGACAGAGGAGGGGAATGCTCAGCTCATTGTCCCTGAGTTATTTCCAGAGCCCTGTGAAGGGTGAGGCCAGGGCGTAGATCCAGCTCCAACCTGGTAGGTCCTTGGGCCATCCTATCACCCTCCTTAGGCAGAGGAGTTTTCCTTCAGGTACAGGAGGTTTCTTATCCCATGGCCAGCGGGGGAGATTTCTGAGAGTCTGGGACCTGGGTGGTGGGCAATGTGTACCAAGACCTGGGGATTTCTCACAACGTAATGGTTTTCTTTGGATTCCTCGGAGTTTGGTTTGAGGCAATAAGAAAGAAGATTCTGAGAAGGGTGGGTGGGATGGTTGCTGGCTGTCATGAAGCAGCCTGGCTGCCAGAGGGGCCTATGACACAGAACAGAACCAGAACTTGCTCCCCACTCTCCCTGGCACATGCCCCCTCCCCTTTAGGGCTGCCTGGCCGAGGGCTCAAATTCCCCAAGCTCTTGGGCATCCCCTGGGGTATCATTTTTACTTTTTCAAGGGTGCTGTGGAGTGGTGTTGCCAACTGGGGAAGGAGGGCCTTCACTGTTCCCTGTGCCAATCTTTCCCACCATTTGACACCCTGTTCCTCCCTTCTGGGAGAGCTAATTGTCTTCAGGGAAGCGCCTAAAGGGGATTCCAGGTTTCTAGTTTTCCTCCTTCCCCAGGTCAGGGCTGGCTTTAGGCCGTAATGTACATTCTGTGTGTCTCCACCAAAAATTTCTGCATATTCTAAGGATCATTGATGCTGGAAGAGTCCTAGGGAATTGTCTGCGCCTTGTTTGGGGTGACAGAGGGTAGACCTGCTGGCAACAGAGGAGAGACCCACAGACCTGGGTACTGCCCTGACTGGGGGCAGTAGTACAGTGGCTTTTGGAGAAAGGGTTTTTGCCAAGTCTCTAACACCTGGGCCAGACCTCCTTGCCTGCCCTGCCTTGCTCCTCTCCCTTGGAAGAGAAAGGGACTTCAGGGCCCCTGTTGCACTCCCCACATTGTGACCATCCATGTTACAATGGGCTATGTCATGGCAACATTCTGTAGTCCATGTTCCTCACAGGAAGGCATCTCTGTCTCAGCATGTTGTTGCTGTACAGGGGTGCAAGGCATCATAGATGATCAGGGAATGACCAGGGTCCCTTCCCTTACAGATGCGTCTCAGATCAAGCCAACATTTGGGAACCATGCTGAGACCTGGATGCATGTCTGCCCAACCACAAAATGAGTGACCTTTGTCTCCTCCTGGCTGGGGGATGGGCCTGGCTTCCCATGGTCTGGCTTCTCTGTCTCTGGTCACTCAAGGCCCGGGTGGGGCTGATTCAGGCAAAGCCAAAGCCTGAGGGTAATGTATACATGGTTTCTTTAGGCTTTTTCTGTCTGCCTCTCTCAGTGACCTGGCACTCTTATAGTCATAACTCTCCCCTCTCAATCTCTGTGGGCTTCCAGAGGCCTCAGCCTGATGTAAACTGCAGGCTACCCAGCACCCAGCTGGGCCAGTCTAAGTGACTCCCAGGTTTAGAACTTTGAGGTCTCTTATCAAGTGGGTTGTGACAACTGAATGATAGGGCAGTAACAGAGAGATAAGACAAAAGAGGAGAGACAACCGAGTGGGTGAGCTGAAAGGGAAAAGGCCTGTCCCCTTGCCCTCTCCTCTTCTCCATGCCTCCCACTACCTTTCCTCATCCCCAAGAATGGTGCAGAGACCCACCTATGTAACCCCCTGATTACGAAGGTCAGGGGTGGCTGGGGAGAGGGTTGGTTGGGGTGTGGGCCAGAGAGACCAAGGCAGATGCTTCCACAGTTGCCCTATGGGGAGGGATTAGCCTGTTTGTGTGTGGCTACCCCACAAGGCAGGACAAGGACATTTGGGTGGAAGTTAGTGACGGGAACAGGAGGCAGAATGATTGCTATGTAACCATGGAGGGTGCTTCCTGGGTAGGGTGCTTCCTGGGGAGGTCTCTCTGTCATTTTGAGGGCTTCAAGCAGGGATCCTCCTGGTCAGCCCCACCAGGCTCCAGATCCTCACCACAGAACTCACAGAACAGAGACAGTACACTGTGGCCCTCTGAGATATTCCTGGAACGAGAGGGACACAGTCGAGGGGGCAGAGTCTGCCTTCCTTGCAATTACAAGCCTGTGAGACAAGGCGTAAACTTGGTTCCACTGCTCTCTGCCTCGGTTTCCTTCTCTGTCAATTGGGGGCCAACAAAACGCAGAGGAAGAACAGACCGCCTCTGGAGTCCAAGCCCTTTGTTTTACAGAGGAAGAAACAGGCAGAGATAGGCCAGGGAAGTAGGTGCCACCTGTTAGTTGTGTGGAGAGTCCCACAAGAAGCAATGCAGCCCTTTGTCCCTTCCAGAAAGTTCAGTGGTGGGGAAGTGAAATCACAGGAAAAGCATAGGAGGCTGCATGGGATGGAAGATAGACTAGGGACACTAGGAAGGAGGCGCCTCTCCGATCTCAGCCCCCAAAGGAGTTTGGCCTTCTCACTCCTACATCCCAGTGCCCAAGTTGTATGCTTCAGGGACGGCCACATTGGACCATTGAGAACCCAGGGAAAACCATGTTTGGGCATGACTTCCAGGGCCCCTGTTGAGTGTTCCCTGCTGTTTCTTTGAAAGGTGGACTCCAGTGTAGATTCTGTTTCAGCTTCCAACTTGGCCAACTCGAGCAGACATTTAGCACAAACAGTGGGTATGAGAAGGTATCTTGCTCCTCCTGAGTAGGTTCTCACCACCACTGATCAGGGGCTCCCTCTCCCCAGAAGCATGGCTAGAGAGAAAATCACTGAGGCCTGTTGGGAATGACAGCCACACCTCCCCAACCCCCTTATGTTTCCCATTGCTGTATCCCAATCTCTAGGTGTACCTACACACAGGGACATACATACCCCACAGCCCTGTTGCTTCACAGAGTGGCAGGGCCCCCTTGTGCAGGTGAGGGCCCTCAGCTTCTTCCAGGGCTCTGGGGCCTTGGATGTGCCTGGCAAACAGAGTGGCTGCTGTGCTGATGCCATGTGCCCAGCAGGGGTCCAGAGTCCAGGGAAGAACCCAGCTGAGAACATGTCCAGAAAAGAAGAGGAGCCCCAATAGTCAGCCATGAGTGGAAAATCCCTCTGGGACACCCCCCTACACCCCCGCCACCATCATCTACTTGCCTCCGTCTATCTGTGCTGAGCATGGGGGAAAGCAGAGACACTGTGCTAGGGCCCATGGGTATTCTGAGACCCTGAACCTCTCAGTCTCTTTTTGTCCAGGTGAAGGGCCACAGACCAGCATCGAGAAGGGGACCTTTGGTCCCCTGACTCCCCAGGGAGCAGTTCTGGTGGCCCTGGCCTATGAGGAGAGGTTCAGAGGGGTTAAGATTTCTGCCTCCCAGGGCAAAAGCCTGGCAGTGGACGATGGAGAAAAGGAAGATGATCCGTGAGTGCCCCTGGTGCTTGTTGACTTGGGCTGACATTTGTCTCTCCTGCCCCTCACTGAGAGGCCCTTCACCTCGGACCAGGGCCTGACTACTTGGTGGTGGTGCTGGAGGTGGTGGAGGCTGGAGGTGTCTTGGGAACAGTTCTGCCATGGAACTGAGTTACTCAGTTTTGCAGTTGGTTTTCTTGTATGAACTTAGAAATATGTGTGTGAGAAAGGTTCCCTCCCCTCACATTGTGGGAGGACAAGTTAAGGGAGAGAATGGAATAAATGGAGGGCAGGGCAGGACAGGACAGAGGGAAATGTGGTTAGTCTTCTACCACGAAACTATTACGGAAGTGTTTTGTATAACCACACATGCATGACCTACATTGAATTGCTTGTTATGTCAATGAGGGTGGATGTGAAGGGAGGGAGGAAATGAATATAGGTTTAAAAATGGCTTTAAATATTAATGTTAAAAATCCTTTTGCATGTAAGCGGAAAATAAGATGAACAGGAAATGGGGTACAGAAATCTATTTTGCCCTCCAGGGAAACAGGGAGGGAGAGGGGTGGGAGATGTGGGTAAAATACAAAGGACCACAGATTGGAGGAAGGGGTGATTGCGGTACTAGCTCTCCTGGGGTGTGGGTGGGAGAGGGTGGGGAGCAAATTTTGAATTCAAGTTCTTGGGGAAGTGAGTGTTGAGAACTTAAAAATAAGCAATTTGTACATTTTTAAAAATAGAGCTGGATTTTTAAAGTTTACCCACTATGGTCCTGCTGAACTGTCAACTGAATTCTGGGAGAGACAATTGTGCCATAAGTAGTTACTGGACAAAGGTAGCTACAGAACAAACTCTAGTGCTTGTAAAAAGGAAAAATCAATAAAGGATACACAATTATTTGTAATCATATCAGTGCATCATAAAAATAAAGTGAGTGAAAAGAAATATAGAAAGGAAGTTTTCCTAGGATTCCTGTCAATTTCACACACACACACACACACACACACACACTCACAAACACTCACAAAGACACGTACAAACCGGCACACACACACAGGACACACAGACACACAAGACACACAGGTCAACACACACATACACACATTCACAAGTACACACATACATGCAGACTTTCACACACAGGCACACACTCAAAAAGATGCACACACACAAAAAGATACACACATACACACACACACACACACTGATACACACACCCGGGCATGCACAAACTGACCTGCTTTCCCCTTTCCATGCATGATCTTTCCCTGATTCCTGAAGCCCCATCAGTACCACAGTAGTCTGGGGCATGACCCTGCCTAGCACTGTGCCCACATTCCCTCTTCTTTTCAGGCAACCGAAAACCTACCTGCTTCCTGAAAGCTTTCCCAGTGGCCAAAGCCTGACACTGCTGAGGAGAACTGTGAACTTAGCTTACAAGGACAGGCTCAAGGTGGGGAGCCCTGTGTGGCAAGGTTGGCTGTGGTTTCTCAAAGATGCTAAGGACCAGCTGTCAGAGACAGCTGCCTGCTCTGAGTGCTGGCTGGCTGGCTGGCTGGCTGGGGTATGGCTTGTGGAGAGGTCAGTCCATTCACACTGTGGGCCTGCCCTGACAGGAGTGAGCTGCGACGCCTGAGCTGGCTGTCCTCCGGGCAGCTGCCCTGGATGTTTGTCATCCAACCCAGAGAAGACTTCTGGGCACCCCCTGTTCTTCCTGCCCCAAAGGGCTTCAGAGGAGGGAGAGCCCCAAACAACAGCTTGATTTCCCAGGGCTGCCCGACCTTGCCTATTACATGCCAGGAGCCGGATCCTTTTCTCTCCTGGCACATGGGTCTAGAGTTTGTATCAGCACCTTGGTGTCCACATGGCCAAGTGCCTTTCCCTCTCTGAAGCCTGGTCATGGAGCTTTCCCTTAGAACACAGGGAAGCAAGAGAGAGTTCAGCAAAGCCCACTGACTCTTCCCAGGATTCCACAGCCCTGCCCATGGGAGTTCTGTGTCTCCTGGACCCAGGAGTCCCACAAGTGGCTCTCCTTCCCCTTCTGGATGCCAGGTTTGCTCCCTTATCCCTGCTCCGGTACCCTCTAAGCACCTGAGACCTTCTTTCATGTCCTGCCTAGCTGCCCCTCTCTCAGGCACTTCCTCCACTTTCAGCTTGGGATCTTGTGTCTTTTCACTCACCTGGCTTCTTCCCTCCCCTTGCCTTGGCTCTTTCGTCAGTCCCCCCTGATGTTGAAGGCATGGAGGGAGAGGAACTCCCTAAGGCTGCCCAAAAATGGCATGGAGAGGGGCAACAGAGAGAGAAGACATGGTTTTGTGTGCTCGGGGAAAAGAGCCAGAAGCCAGCCAGTGTCTTGGCCCTTATGGGTCACTGGGAGTACATGGATGTTTTCCAGGAAAATGTGAAGAAAGGGGCCTGGCTAGACTAGAAGAAAAACCTTTCTCGTGTCCCACGACCTCCTGGGAGAGACAGGGAAGGAAACATTTGCCCAGCAGGGAAAATAGTACCACTCTCATCTGTTCCTGACCAAGACCTCTGGGAAGGAGGGGCCGGGTCTGGCTGGGCAGGGCTGGGTAGGGTGGCCTCCTCTGTTCCTCCGGCATGAGTAGACAACTGCATCACCTCTTTTCTGTCCGAATATCGTGTGCAGCATTCTAGAAATGCTGCCCACCCAGGGCAGCAGGCTAGAGGAGGACCTAGCCCCTGCCTGCTGTGGCAGCCTGTGCTCAGGATCACTCTGCATGCAGCCCAAGGTGCTTCCAGCTTCACTTTGCTTTCCCCTTCTCTGCTCTCCGACTTTGGAGCATGGCAGTGGGCTGGTGGGAGGTGTGCCAGGACTCCAGCTCATCCCCTTGCTCTCTGTCCACAACCCTGGAAGGAGGCAGGTCATCTTCTGATGAGAAGCCAAGACGCAGAAGACTAGTGGGGGTAGGGGCTTGGTAAAGTCACCCAAGTGACTGACTACCTGGAGTCAGACCTGACCCAAGACCCCTGACCTCTAGTCCTTATGCACTGCACTGTGCTACTTGTCCACAATGAATGCTCCCCCGGGACACATCGGAGGTGGATGATGGACCCCTCCATTTACCTTTCCTCTCTCCTTAACCCTTCTTGGCTCCGAGGTCCCTTGGCAAAAGCCAAGGACGGGTTGGAGCTGGGGAATTGCAAATGGCAGTCCACACCTGGTGGATGAAGTCACTGAGGCCTCGGTAAATGTGACCATGTAACGTTAGGACTCTCCCTCCCCTTGACACTGCTGGAGGGTTTCCTTCAATCTTCACAGGGCCCAGAGGAGGGGCCTTTGTTATTGCCTGTCCTGTATTACTTCCCAGTGGTGACTGACTGACCAGGGAGCCCAAGTATCCATATCAGCCTCCTCATCTTAAAAGAACTGTTGTTCCACACTGATGCTCTGAGCTTGTCCCTGAGAGGCCGTGGCCCTAGGAGTTCATCTGACATTCCAGCTCATGGAGTTCATGGGGGGACGGGGATTCTTTCATCCACTGTGGGCCCTGATCCTCCTCACTTCCTGGCATCTCTCCATCTCTGTCTAGAAGTCTGTGTTGTCTGGCTGTCTCTTTCCCCACCCTCATTCTCTGCCCTCTGTTTGGGTCTCTGACAATAAATATTGAAGCATCTCCTCTGGGTCCAACCCTAGGCTCTCTCTCCCCCACCCATTCCCTCTCCTTCCCCTCTTACTCTCCATTTCACTGCCATCTGCATGACCCTCCCTCTCCTCTCCCTTCCTCTCCTACTCTTTCCTCTTTTCTCTGTATTCCAGTCTTCCTACTTATGACTCTCTCCTTTCCCTCTGTCTCTCATACCTCTCGAATTCTGTGTCTCTCTCTCTCTCCCACCTCTCTCACTCTCTTTCCTGGGGCCTCCTCTCTCCTACCCCCAGTTGCCTCCCTCAATGATTCCTCCTCCCCCTGCTCTCCCCTTCCCCTTTCTGTCCCTCGTTCTGTCCTATTTTCTACCTTTATGTGTCTGTGTCTCCCCTCTACATCTCTCGTATCTGTCCTTCTCTGTCTCTGTTTCCCTCTTCTCTCCTTGTTGCGCCCTCCCAGGAGCCCCTGACTCCAAGCCTCTCCCTCTTCTCCCCCTTGCCCCCACAGAATCACTCCTCTCCCCAGTCTGATCTCTCCGCCAAGCACAGTTTCAAAACCATACGTGAAGGGAATGCCTAGTTTTCATTCCAGAGCCCTTACCCTGGCTCTACCTTCACCCCTGATCTCTTGTGGCATTTGCTCATGTGGGCACATTGGGTGCACCCTTATCTGCTCTTTCCTCCTCGGCCCCTCCTTAGACACTTGAATCACTTCCTGGTCTGGTTCGTTCATGGGATGCTCCTCACCTTATGCAGTCACTTGGTGAACTGCTGACTATGGAGTCCCCCTCTGCCATGCTGGACCAAAAGGCATCTGGACGTGTCTTCTCCTCTCCATTTAAACTATTCCTTCCCGATCCATCCAAAACCTCCCAATTTCCCAGCAGTCACACCTGTCACACACTCCATTGTAGCCAACTGCTGCCACATCCCCCACTGTGCACCCTGAATTACCACTCCAGTGCTGACCTCTTCCTCTTGATTCTCCCCCTTTCTCCCCCACCTTTTTCTGGTGACCTCTCCCTAGCTGTCTGGGAGCGTGCACATGGGTGCATGGGGGTACATGTTCTCCCCTCAGTGAAGTCTGGGAAAAGGCATATTCTGTGTAGCTCCATGGTGCAGGGTCTATTTCATAGGGAGAGAAAGAAAGCGTACCCTCTGAGGAGCAGTTGAAAGGATTGGGGGGTGATTCGCCCTAGAAGGAAAGAGAGGTGTGGAGCAAGAGAGGGGGCTCAAGAGAGCTGTCTAATGACACCTGGAGGTCTTTCCTTGAAGTCTGGGAAAACACATGTTCTATGTAGCTCCAGGGTGCAGGGCCAACACCAGCAGGTGAGGTCTACATACAAGAAAGTAGATTTCAGCACCTCTACCAACCAGGGAGGGCCAGCTGCAGCTCAAGGCACCTCTGAGCTGACTTCTGAGGCAGTCCGGCCCCCAAGACTACAAGTTGCTTGCCCAGTCTCCTGTGCCCATGGGAAGATTGCTGCTCAGCCTAGGAGCTCTCCAAGGTCCCTCTCTTCCGAGGATTCTGTTAGTGAGGTATGGGTGGACAGGACCTTGCTCAGCAGCCTTGATGCTTTTTAGTTCACATGCCCAGATGCAGAATGACAGCCTCCCTCAAAATGATGGCACCCACTAGCCCAAGGGACATCCATCTTTCCTCCCTATTTACCCCCTTATCCCAGCCCCATATTTCACAGATTGGATCTTCGGTTGCCCCTGTACTCCCTCAGGCCTTCCCTTATCTTCCTGATGTTTAGCATTCTTTCCACTCCCAGTAATCTGCACATCCTGCTTTCCTCCTTGCTGCCAGGTTGGCATAAAGAGCCCCGTAGCCAAGGAGGCAGTTAGTAGATCTGCGCTTTGAGGGAGGCTGAGAATTCCAGAATCAGAGTCAGGGAAGGAGAATATTCTGGGGCCTGGGTCTGGTAATGGTAACCCTGGAAACCGAGTGACACAGAGGAGAACCTACCTTGTGCTTATCCTTCCTCTTGGGCCAATGACTCCTTCTTCAGGTTACGTTCATTACTTGGTCCTGCCCAGGATCTTCCCCAGGTTTGTCTTCTAGGGTGAACTCCTTTTTGAAATGGGAACTCTGACTTTTCAGGCTTCCTTCACTCCCACTCCCAATGAAGTTATTTAAAAACATTCCCCCTCCCCAATCCTCTCCTCTTGCTTAAAAGTGAAGGCAGTGTAGACTCTACAAAGGAAGACATCACTCTCCAGATGTTCCTCCCACACTTGAACAAGGTGGCATGGACAGGGCACATCATTCCAGGAGCACGTTGCCCCAAAGCTCTGCCACTCACTAACATTTCTCAGGGAGCACCGGCCTTGGCTTTGGTCCTCCTGGGGCACCTAGCTCTTTACCATTGGGTAGAATTTGAGAGAAGTACATGATTCATGAAAAACTGCCCACACCCAAGGATAGAAACTCACAGTCATTGAAGGTAAAGTCTCTCAGAAGCTGCCTCCATGATGCTTCCCTCTTTCGAAGTTAGGTGCTTCCAGATTCTAGCTAAAAGTTCTGTTAGGAGATGAGAATTATCAAAGGAGATTCCAATCCTCTTTTCAAACACACCATCATTTACGACAGGGTTCCAAACTGATGACTTAAAGGATGTCTGCTTTGGATTAACAGTATGGCACCATGAGAAATTCCCAATCATTTCCTGGGACATTTGGGCCTGGATCTTGGGACAAGTAGAAAACAGAGATAAGGAGCTCAGAGCTGGACTTGAGAAGATTTTTCCCTGTCTATTCATACTCAACATCCTAGGAGACTTCCCATTCCCCTCTCCTCTTTCTTTTCCTTTCCTTTTCTCTCTTTCTCTCCTCCTGTTCTCTCCTTCCTTTTCTCTCTGCTCTGAGCCTGGTGCAATATACCCCTCCTGTTGGCCTTCCAGGCTGTCTTGGGCTGCAAATCTTTTCCACCCCATCATTTTGGAGCTTCTGTTGCTCTAGAATTTGTTTAGAGTCATTTTTACAGGTATTTTATGGGCTGTGGGGGGAGAGGTAGAGGATGTCCATACTTCCCCTCTGCCATCTTGCCTTTCTTCTCCTTTCTTTCCCCCTTTCTTTTCTGCCTTTCCTTTCTCCTGAGTTTTTATGAAATTTCCTTTTGCTTTCAGTACTAAATTCTCTCCTTCCTGCCCCCTGACCATTGAGAAGACAGGAAAGTGTAAGCGCTTTACAAAGACAAATAATTATGCAAAACCAATTCCTTTGGAGTCATGCCTAAGTGAAGAAAAAGAAAGCAAACATCCTTCACTCCTCGTTCTGAGCAGCAAATCAGCTGAGATGGAGAGTGTATGTCATCACTGGTTATAATATTGATCAGATACTGAAGTTTTTCAAAGAGAATAACCTTTCCAATAATGTTGTCCTTGCATACCTTGTTCTCCAATTCAGCTCATTTTACTTTCTATCAAGAGATTCAAGTCTTTCCATGTGTGTCTGAAACCTTTCCCCCTCATCATTTCTTCCAGTCCAGTGGGAGTCCACCCCCTTCACAAACCACAACTTGTTTAGCTACTGCCCAATTGATGGGCACTCTGTCATTTTTCTACTCTTTGCTATCACTAAAAGCCAATGTATTAACTTTTTTTGTACATACTGATCCTTTTCCTTTGATCTCTTTGTGGGATTGACCTAGTAGTTGATCCAGGGGATGCACAATTGAATGATTCCTTGTGGCATAGATCCAGACTGCTTTCTTGCTAGAATCATCAGGCCATTTCACAACTCCACCAACAGAGC
This sequence comes from Bettongia penicillata ogilbyi, assembly GCA_023548195.1. Lineage (NCBI taxonomy): Eukaryota > Metazoa > Chordata > Mammalia > Diprotodontia > Potoroidae > Bettongia > Bettongia penicillata. Next base: position 1,663,103 of record JAJHZJ010000319.1, read on the forward strand.
ATGAGTGTATCTGTCTTCTCACAGCTGCTCCAGCACTTGTCATTTTCATTCCTTCCCCAGCTGAGCCAATAGTATAGTTCCCAGCTTTGGATATCCCCGAGCCGAAGCTTCATCCTCCCCATGACCTGCCTCTTTCCCCTTCAGTTCTCCTCCTGCCTCGGTTATATTCTCCTCCCTTCTTTGTCTCTAGCCTTTGGTGAAACAACTCTATATTAATCTCCAACTTAACAGCTCTTTTCCCCTTGTCTTATCATTGATCATGGCTTGCCAAACTTCAGCACTGAATTATGGCCACCATCCACCTCCTACACTCCTATCCATTCACCACTGAATGCAGGTGGAGGAAAATTACAAAACCATAATGATCTGGGTCTACCATAAATGTACATGATACAATCTCAACAAAGCCTTCCCTGCAGCATCACCAATATTAGGTTCCTATATAATCAATACCCTAGTCTACTCCTCATAGCAGCTGTGCCAAGCCGAGGGGTTCAGTGTCTTGCCTGGCGTCCCGCAGCTAGCAAGTGTCTGAAGCCAGATTATAAGTCAGGTCTTCCAATCTCCAGACATAGAGGTTAGGACACTGTGCCATCTCTCACATACTCATGCACATCTTCATGCCCTTTATACATGGATGTCCACATACATACATGTATGTCTCTATAAGTGTGCATCAATGCCAGTGCATGCAAAGAGAGAGAGAGCTGAATACAACTCTCAAACTGGATAAACTGACTGATACTTGAGAGAAATAACCACCAGGATGCTTCCAGAAATATCTGGGAAGTCTCTGATTCACTAATGTAGAGTGAAGGGAGTAGAAGCAGGCGAACTATACACACAGTTATGGCAATACCCTGTGGAAGATCAGCTGTGCAAGCCTTAGTTAGTCTGATGAAGACAATGATCCAAGATAAATTCATGGCCTGGTACCAATTCATCTTTTCCTTGGAGCCTTGGGATAGGGGAGCTTTGACTCTGTAGTCTTTTTCTGAGTGATACATACTTTTGATCTGCCTTGTCACCATAGCACTTTCTAAGAGTCACAGTTTTTTTCCATTGTTTACTCATTTTGCCAGTCTCTTGCACTTGTACCTCTTTCTTAAAGTAGGGCTTTGACGCCAGGGTGTAAGGCACACTGTTGCAAGCCTCCGAGGTTTTGAGAAGAGCTTTTCAGAGAAAAGTCTAGGGATCTGGAAATTTTCAGTTCTTTCAAGGAGGTGTGATTGTAAAGAGGAGTGTCTACTGCTCTCATGGACTGTGCTCTGGTCGGTAAGGGACCACAAGTACTCTTTTCTTCCTTAGGAATTGTGAGGAGTGTCTTGCATTGACTGCTTCTGCAAGCTCTGCTAGGACAGTGTTCCTGCTCACCTTGGGATCGCCACCCAGGACTGCAGTGTGGCTCTGAGCATAAACAAAGCAGCAGAGTCCTGTATCAGAGCTAGTAAAAGGACCCCTGGAATGTCCTTTCCAGCACCATCCCAACTGTGGGCTGCCAGCTTTGGAAGCTTCTGCTGCTGCTGGTGAATCAGTGGCTCCCAAGGCTGTTCCTGGCTTTTTTGGCTCAAAGTTGTGCTGGTGAAGACTACACTTGACTGTCTCTCATCCTTCTCTCAATGACCTTTCTTAGGGACCATCTACGTTTTCTTCAGCTCTAAAATTGTTATGTGCTCCTTCGTTCTGTGGGTTCAGCTGCTCTAGTGATTTTAGCGTCATTAAAGTTATTTGGAGGGTTATGGGGGAGAACTCAGGAAAGTCCATGCCTTTATTCTGCCATCTTGGCTTTGCCTTCTATTTATGCTGTTTTTCTACCTTAGGTTGTGAAGTACTGACGCCTTCATGCATGGTCAGTTTTGGTCAGGGTGCCATATAGAACTGAGAAAAAGGTACAGTCTTTCCTATTTCCATTCCCTATGCTCTACTAGTCTATTGCACCTCACTTTTTCAAAATTCTTTGTCTCTTTCTAATTTTCTTTTCTTATTTGTATTATGGTAGGACCTATCTACTTCTGAGAACTGGTGTAGTTTTAATGTAGGATTGCTCTTGTAGTCCATTTAAGGGAAGTAATTTTAATTGACGAATTCAGATTCTATCCTGTTCTGTGTGCAAATATTTATTCTTGATTTTACTTGATGCTCTACATTGCCTTTCAGAAAATGATAGCTCCCTTGAAAATCTCTCTTAATGACACCTATTTTTGTGTTTTCTATTGTCTGAGATACTCGTTCCTGCTCCAGCCTCTTATCTTTACTCAGTGTGTGTCTCTCTACTTCAAGAGATTTTTTCATAGAGAAAATGCCAAAAACCTCAAATCACACTGTAGGATTCTGGTTTTTAATACACTCTGCAAAGAGCATGATTTAAATGGGTGAGCTCACACCAAGCAGATTCACTTATGATGACTCAATGTGCATCTCCCCCCTCCCTAATTTATTTCTGCCAAGGCAGACGTTAATTGATCTACCCTTAGGAAGGGCGATGGAGGGAGAGGGGAGGCACCTCGACCACTCCCCAAAGTATACCCGGGACATGTATAACGATCGATACCCCCAGGACAAGGGGGAGGCTCAGGTGCTGATCTTTCTCGTGGAAAAGATTCAAGAGATGTAGTGAATTTGGAAAAAGCAACAGCTCGGGACCCGGGAAAACCCAGGGCCCCGGAGAGCTGGCCCCTCGACCTGTCGGGGTCTTCCAGAGGCAAGCTGCGCTGGAATGCTGGAATGGAGGAAGGAAGGAAACTGGCCTTTATGGAGTGCTTGCTGTGTGCACCAGGTCCTGGCCCGATCTCCTTGGAAGCGGACAGTGTGGGTGGACCTTCCCGGTGATGTTGCAGCGAGAAAGGACCAGTATCATTATATAAAGGAGCAGACGCAGGCAGGGGTCCGACGACTGAGTCCAGTCTTGGGCCTCCCTTCCCCTCCGCCCCAGCCGCAGGACAGCCCCAAGAGCTGCACAATCTTCAGCGGTTCCTGACAGCCTGGCTGCAGGCATCTTCGCAACCCTGGACCTTGGCTTTCACAGGCTCCCTCTGGAGTTCTCAGGGGCAGAAGTCCAAGAAGGCGCAGCCACTCTCAAAGGAGGGCCCGTCACTGCCAGACGGGCGTCTCAGCTTCTGTTCGGCGAGTCTGGGGTTTAGAGAGGAATGCCTTCCTGGGCAAGAGGTCCCTCAACCTCTGAGCTGGCAGGAGCCCTTGACGAGCGTCCTTGAACTCCTCTCTATCTGGGCGGGACCAGGGACTCCTCGGGGAACGTCTTGGCTCCTCCCTCCGCCTGGGGAGGGATGAGGTCCCCTGACCCCTCAGTTCTCCGTTCATAACTCGCTACCACTTGGCGTTCAGATCTTGGTGGCTCCGGGACGGCCAAGCCTAAGGGCCCCAAAGTGACAGGGCTCCCTCAAACACCTTGAGCTACACATCCCTCCCGTGATCAGGGAGTATCAAGTACCATCCCCCTTCTTCTGCACAACTCCATTCTCATCCGTCTGATATAAGAACCCCTCACGCCACAGACGCACACATACCGCCACCCACTGGAACTCCCGTTGACCATCCGCAGGTTCGGACCACCTACAACGTGTGCCATGCTTGATGTATGCCCAAGGGGACCAGCTATGCGACGGACACATGCACCATCCAGGTCAATCGGGAGGTGGCGGCTCCCCCACCACTATTCTCTCTCCTTCGCTTCTCCTCCGAGACCTCCCCTTCCCTGCTTAGAGCCTGTCCTCTTTCGCGGTGCCAGCGACTGCCCTACAGATGCCGAACGCTGGAGGGGGAGCAGTGAGAACTGTAACAGGGACCCGCACACAACAAGAGATTCAGAAAAGCCTAAGGAATGACCACCTGACAGATGTCAGTTGAATGAAACTGCATTATTCTCTGACCACTATACTCCCGGAGTGTGGACATATGTGGGGAAGCCGAGACCAGGAGCAGTAAGAAATGACAGAAACCCAAGCTGGCAACAGCAGCAGCAGCATCACCAGCAACAGCACCACCACCAGCAGCAGCAGCCAGCCAAGGTCCAGAGAATGTAAACAGGTTTACAAGTCAAGCCAGTTCCCTTGGGCCGGGATTTAGAGTCATATTCTCGGGGAGTTTCTCCCCGCACGACACCCCCAATGTAGACACAGGAGCAAGCAGAGGGGGGACAGGGAAAAAATTGTGGCTGACTCCTGTTGGGAGGGCAGAACCTTTCCGCCTTGGGGGACGAATATCCCAACTAACCTGGGCTCCTACAGGTGGAGATTTGTGTGTGACGGCACCCCTTGCGCAGACCTTCACTCGGGACTAGCCCTACTGGAGTAGGGATTGGAGGTTTTCTGAATGGGAATCCAAGGCGCCAATAACCTCCCAATATAGAAACCCTCTATTCCATCTCCCCCTTCCAACTCCACGCCCTTTTAAAGACGGAAGTTTTCCAGGGCGCAGGATGGATTCCTTCCATTTCAACATGCATTCTCATTAATGCTTTCAGACTTGACAGATGACCTGTGGATTGCGTGCCAAACCCTCGGGTTGAATCTGTATTCTGTCCCTGCGCTCGTGGATCTAGAAATCCAGGCAGGGAAGGAGAGGGCCTGCGGTGATGTCTAGAACTGGTTGTGTCATGCAGTGCGTGGGGCTTATGACAACCTGGCCTTGAATCCCACCACTGCCCGGGGGTCCTGGAACAAATCCCTTCCAAATCCCTCACCTCAAAAAGAGCTGGGTTGGGGAACAGGTATAGCGCTAAGCCTTTATTAAGCAAGTACCTCCTTTATGCCAGGCAAGTGCTAAGTAGTGGGGAAATACAAAGAAAGACCAAAGACAGTCCCCACCTTCCATGGGATCTGGTCCAATGGGATGCAAACCAGCTGCAGGCAGCAGAAATGACAGAGAATGGAGAGAAGGCACCAGAATGAAGAGAGAATGGGAAAGGTTTCCTGGAAGAAAGTGAGATTTCAGCGGAGACTTGAGGGGAGCCATGGAAGCCAGGAGGCAGAGATGGAGAGGCAGGGGGAACAGGGGGAGCAGAGAGGTGACCTGTCCCCTTCCAGGCAGGCACTGTTGGATGGAGGTGAGGATCTTGGGGCCAGGCGAGGGGGAAGACTGGAAAGGGCAGGAAGGGGAGGTGGGTTAGGGGTGTAAATACCAAGGGGGATTTGGCTTTTGGTGCAGGAGGAAATAGGAAGTCATAGGAGTGGGGTGGAGGGGGAGGGAAGAGGTTACCTCTAAGTTGGACCTGAGCTTTAAGAAAAGTGCTTTAGTAGCTGGAAGGAGGATGGAGTGGAGTGGAGAAAGGTGGGAGGCAGGCAGAGATGCCAAAAGGCTAGTGTTAGGGGTGGGGTAAGGTGAGGAGGTGCATTTTGTAAGTCAGTGAGCGTAAGATGAAAAGGGACCATTCAGAGGTGTCCCTGGCAGTTGGAGATGCGAGAGTGAAGGTCAGATGCGAGATGGGGCAGGCAGGATGAGTGGAGAGTTATCAGCGTATAGATAGTCGTTGGATCCATAGGGACTGCCCAGATTGCCAAGGGAAGCTGGTGAATTCTGAGGTCCAGGAGCTCTCCTGGGGATCCAAAAGGGAGGGTGGTCCAAAGGGCTGCATGAGGCCTGCCAGGGAAGGTCAGGACTCCCAGGAAGCCTTAGGAAACTGGCTTCAAGGAGAGGGGACACGTGAGTTGTTGACCCTGCCATTTTCTGTTCCTCACCCTACAGGGTCTTTCTCCATGCATATACATCTCTTCTTCCAATAACAGAGCCAAAAGCTAACAAAATTGGTTACCCAAGGTTGTCCTTCCCCCAGCCTCCACAGCCGGGAACCTTTCACTAACCCGGCCAGCTTCTCTGGCCCACCCAAAGCCCTGGTCAGCCTCCTGACCTCCTCCTGGGGCCATATGCTGGGGACTGGGGATGCTCGGGTCCCCTTGGGGAAGAAGGGTTTGGGCTAGCTGGAGACCCAGGCCCACGAGTTCTGCTGAGTGTGGGAAGAAAGAAGTCCTCCCACTAGGGGAAAATCCGCCCATCACCATCCAACTCCTTCCCAAATCCTGCCCAAGGGTAGTGGGTTGGGCACATCGACCTGAAACTTTGGTTCAAAGAGGTAAACGGGCTGAATGCATACTGTTGATTCTTATAAAGCTAGTGCTTGCCTGATAATGGAGCCAGAAAAACTTCTGGCTGGATGCTACACGAAGGAGCAGGCTGAAATCTCTTTGAGGACAATCCAAGGATGTCTGTGTCCCTCAGCTTGATGGACTCCGTATGTGTTTAACTATTCCATGAGAAAGGATTTTCTGAATTGGATAGTTTGTAAATACCATGAGATAACGGAGTTCACAGTTTCACTTGAAATCATGACCCAGGAGATCTGTGCTTTCTTAAATATTAACATTCCACGACAGAGTATATATCCCCCAAATATGAAGATATGTAAAAAGTCCCAGGATTAAAGGTAGTGTCTCAGATTAAGGGTCTCCTAAAGCATGCTAAGTGAAACTCATCTATCCTGGAGGTCACTAGAGGAGTGCTGTTTGGGCATATCTCCTTCACCTCTGGCCTCTGCTTCCTCTTCTGGAAAATGACAGGGTGCACAGACCTCATCCTCTGAGGCAACTTCAGAGATGTGTGATGACAAGACTGACCCCAAATGTCCTTTCTGGGCCTTAATCTGGACTCCTAGGACCTGGGAACGTCCTTGTAGGAGACAGGACAAGAAGGGATCAGGGACCCCCACAGAGGCTAGGAGAGGCTGAAGCACAGGACAGGGAACTGGGAGTCAGTGAGGATTTGAAGGAAAGGGGGATGTCCAGGTGAAGCAGGCTTGAAAGGTCACTTACTGGCCTTGGCAACGTGCAAGGCCCTGGTGACCACTGGAGGAGGGCAGGGAGGAGGGAGGGCTGACTGGCAGAGGAAGCAGGTGCAGCCAGTGTAGAAGTTGTAATGACAAGGCCCTGACTATGGTTAAGATGCCATCCAGAGGGAACCAGCCTGCTTGGGCCTTTTCTCCTCCTCAGGGAAGTCAACCTGGCTGGTGCAGAGGAAAGGCTACTGCTGCACTGGGAAGCTCAGCTGTGCTCTGCCATGTCACCTTGGGCCAGTGCCTTGCCCTCTCTAGGGGGCCTCAGGCTCCTCAGCACACACTGTGGGCTTGGAACAAATGACCTTGTGGGCCCATGTCTACAGCGGACCAATGCTCCTACTCCCTCTCAGTCTCCTGGAGGTCATCCTGGAAGATTTTGAAAAGAAACGGATCGTCCTCCATTAGGCAGCTTTCACCTTTCCTTGCATGTGTTTTGGTACACCCATCCTCAGGTGTCATAAGAAGCACCAAGGCTTAACGCAATTCCTCTCTCACTCCTTTTATTTCTGGGAGTGGCTTGAATGTGAAAGCAGACTTAGACTGAACCTGAACCTCAGAAGATGGAGGACTTTCCTTATTTGGGAGGAGAGTCCCTCGATGTGGTGGACAACCAAGGGCACTTCAGGCTCAGAAAATTCCTACCAGTGCTTTGGAGCGGGGCATGGCCTGTGGGGGCTTTGGGCCAAAGCTGGATGTACCATACTGGGTCAGGTGTGGTGGACAGGGTGTGCTGGGTCAAGGAAACTTTGTGATAGATGGAGATAGCTTACATTTTTGTAAGTCTTTCTGTGTGCCAGCACCACCCCCAATGCTTCCCAAACAGGATATCATTGCATGCCACAACCACCCTGGAAGCGAGGTGCAGTTCCTTTACATGTTTACAGATGGGCAAACTGAAGCAGGCAGCAGGGAAGTGGCTTGGACAGCTAGGGAGTGTGAAGCTGGGAGCCTTCCTGAACGCCCGTCCGAAGAGGGATAACTTGTAGCCTCTGTGCATGAACCCGGAGAAGTCTGGGACCAGAGAGGCTCTGCCCCCTCCTTCCCTGGGTCAGTCACAGCCCTGCCAAAACCCACAATACAGGGGAGAAAAAAATCAACTGCTTCTCATGAGGTGCTAGAAGACATGGAGAGAGCAGTGTGTGTTTAACGCGGAAGTCTTTCTGAAGTTTTCTAAGTACCTTTGTGGAGATGGAGTTGGCACGGTCTTGCCTGACACGTTGGCAGGGCAATACTGAGGCTCCAGAGAAAAGTGGAGGCTAGGATTTTAGGATGACACAAGACAGAACCCAGGAGAGTTCTGGGGTTGCCATGACAGAGGGGCCCTACATCATATCCTGGCATCGTTTAGGGGAACACAGGGCCACCCCCTGCACTGACATCTGACATCTGGCACAACAGAGTATTTTACTGGAGACTGACTAAATGATGCCATCCCGTGACCTAGCAATTCAGTGAACTGGCATGTACGTCTCTTTCCAACTTTATTGGAAACGAAGGACAAGCAAGCCTGTCTGTGGAGAGGTTTTTAGTAGCAGTGATTGTGGTTCTGAAAACTGCAAATCCAGTCCTCCAGCAGGTGAGGACCTGACTGGGACATGTCAGGTACCACTGTCTTAGGAGGCAGTGGAGAAGGAGAACTGGGGAGAATGTCAGGAAGTCTGGAGAGGCAGAGACAGCAGAAAAGGGCATCCCCTAAGCCAAGGTAGGTGAGTATGCCCAGTTCTACTCATGAGTAGAAAGGGGCTTAATAAAACCCGCGGCCTAGGGCTGGAGTGGAAGGGCACTGCAAACAGACAGAGAGGAAAGGGGTGTCCACAGAAGATGGGGGCAGAGCTCACAGAGTCTACAGATGTATGCCAGAATCTTTTGTAGAAAGCACAAAGGTTGGTCAGTACAGGGTCATGGGGCTGTATGGCTTGGTGGCAGGTGGGCCCACAGCGTGCCTACCAACACAATGATTGCCATGCCCTGAAAGGGCTTTGCTCCTGGCCCCTGCCAAGTACTAGCTTGGGTGCCTTCTCTGGGGACTGAGCTAAAGGTACTAATGGGGGTGAGGAGGTCATTGGATGAGGGCAACATTGTGACCTGCCTACCAAGTCAGCTGAGATTGAGGTCCTCTGGGGACATAGAGGCAGAGGAGGCAAATGCTCAGCCCAGAGTCCCTGAATCCCTTACAGAGTCCTGCCTTGGATGAGGACAGGCAGCAGACCCAGTGGCCAAGCTGGCAAGTCCTTGGGCCAGGCTAATACCTTCCTTGGGCAGAGGAGCTTTCCTTGAGGTACAGGAGGTTTCTTAACACATGGCCAGCTGGGGAGATTTCTGGGTGTCTGGGACCTGGGAATTGGGCAGTGTGTGCCATCACCTGGGGATTTCTCTCAAAGTACTGGTTTTCTTTGGAGTCCTCCGAGTTTAGATTGAGGTAACAAGACAGAGGATTCTAAGATGGGTGGGTGGGGTGTGGGCTGGGTGTCATGAAGCAGCCTGGCTGCCAGAGGGGCCCATGTCACAGAACAGAACCAGATCCTGCTCACCCTTCCCCCTGCAACATGCCCCCTCCCCTTTTGCGCTGACTGGCTGAGGGCTAAAGTTTCCCCAAGCTGTGAGGCAGCCCCTGGGGCACCATTCATGACCTTTTCAAAGGTACTATGAGGTACTCTTGACAACAGGGGAAAGAAGAACTGAGTTGTTCCCTGATCCAATCGTTCCCACAATTTGCCCTTCTGGGAGGGAAAATTTTCTCCAGGGAAGCCCCTACACGGCATTCCAGGTTTCTAGCTTTCCTCCCTGTCCAGGTGATGGCTGGTTTTTTGCCTGAAGGTACATTCAGCATGTCTCCACCTAAAACTTCTGTATATTCTAGGTGTGATTGATGATGGAAGAGGCCCTGGGAATTGTGTGAGACCTCGTTTTGGAGACAGAGGGTACACCTGCTGGCCACAGGAGAGACCCACAGTCCTGGGCACTGCTCTAGCTGAGGGCAGTAGTACAATGGGTGGTGGAGGAGGGGTTAAACCTGAAGATACAAGTGTGTGTTTTACAGGGACGTCGTTCTCAAGTTTTTTAAGTACTTTTGTGGAAATGGAGCTGGCATTGTTCTGCCCCAGAGGTGGGAGGGGCAGCACTGAGGCCCCAGAACCAGGTGGGGGCTAGGACTTTAGGCATGTCACAATGTATAACCCTAGAGAGTGCTGGGGTTGCCATGACGGAGGGGCCGTATATCAGATCACCCATTCTTTCTGACAGGTTATTCTGAGTTGTTGCTGTCAGCCCTCAGGGAGAAAACGGAATGAACCGGCAGGAGGAGGATCCTGTTAATTTGGATGTAGTGCCTATGCTGAGTCCCTTTCACCTGCCCCCTGGGCACAATATTGTAGGACGGCACGGTGGCAGACCTGAACCGCTGCCTCCTCCAGGGGACCAGCCCAGAATTCGTCAGGGACAATTACAGCGCATCCAGGTTCCGAGTGGAAGAGGAAGGAGGGGGAGGATGATTCCCCCCTCAGTTATCTACCTCAGGGCAGGTCAGATCCATCCTAACCTGCTGGTCACAATGTTGGATGGAGGAGGGCACGAGAGAGCACCAGCCATTCAATCCTGGAGAATCAACGCCAATCAGCCCCAGGCCTATCCGGAACATCTTCCAGCCACCTTGGTTCTTGCTGGTGATGGGAGAAAAGGGATGGCTCTGCCAGGGATTAGGTCCCAAGTACTCACAGAAAGTCATCGTGGACGTGGATCCAGAGCCCGTGCACGAAGACAGTGGCCCCTTCCTGAAAGTTCTCTGCCACTATTGGCAGCAGCACTGCAAGACACACCATCAGGAGCCACCTCTCCTCCCTCCCACACCTTCCCTGTGGGCACCCAGCTTTCGAGCACCAGGAACAGGCAAGGACAACCCTGCAAGCTGCCCTGGAGTGTGCGTTCTCAAGATCACCCAGTGGGCATAGGACGGAATGAAAGAGGACCTGATGGAAGTGGTTCATCTCAGAGACCATCACGGGCCCTTTGATCTGGCTATGGAAGCCCTGGAGACCCTCCCTTTCCCCTTCCCGCTGCTCTGTCCCTCTCCTTTGCCTGCATCCTTACCCTCCCTTCCCCTTCGCCTTCCTTTGGACCCATCTCTGGCCCCTCAAACATCACCCAGCCTAGCAACCCCACTAAGATCCCTGGGGATCCATGGGACCCTGTCTAACCTGTTGTGCTATCAGTGCTCACCGAGATTATAGCATATGAATTGTTACCAGGTTGTTTCCTTACATTATTTCTTCTAAAAATTAAAAACAAACTGAAAAACCAAAAGATAAGGAACTTATGTGGTGATGTTTGAGTCCTTTGGTCTTCTACTGGCATCTCTTCCATCGCTTGTACCCCCCTTCTCCCCCTGCCGCCCCCTCTTTCCTTTCCACATACTCCCAGTCTCTGGGCCCTGAGCCCTTGAGAGCCACCCCCACCAGGCTGCAGGGAAAGGAGCCGCCTGGGTTACACAGCTTGGGACTTTCACTGCTCTGGGGCCCTGGTCTAGACTCTCTGCCTGCAGATTCTTCCTTCACAGAGTCATCCTTTCTTTCTGGCTCCCACAACAGAGATGGGCAGGGGGCAGGGAGCAGGGGGTAGAGTGCCTGCCTGCCCAGGGCCGCAGGCAGTCTCGGAGGAGGCCACCACCTGACCCGGCTTCTGGTGCAAACCCAGAGTCAGGCACAGAGTCTGTCTTAGCTGAGTGTGTTGGGGAGGGAGATTCCCTTGAGTTTAGATCAGGGTAGCCCAGCAGCAAGGGACTGGTTTCCTAGAGAAACTTCTCAGGGCAGGGCAGGGCAGGGCAGGGCAGGGCAGGTAACTATCCTCCCTGCTGCCTGCAGTCTGGCCCAGAGCCTCAGAGGGGACTCTGAGAAACTTAGAGCTGGGATGGTCCCTGCAGGCCAGAGACTCCAAGCACTTCAGTTTCCACATGAGGAAACAAGGGCCCAGGGAGCAAGGGACAATTGCACAGGGATTCAGAGGCCCAGGCAGACTGGAAGGCAGAGCCTCTGAAGGCCACAGAGGCCAGTGTGCTCTCCACAGTCAGAGAGAGGAGGCAGAGGAGTGTGGATCTGAGGGAGTGGAACACTGGGGAACCCATGCCAGCAGGGTGCAGGTCTGGAGAACAGGCCTGCACCCAAGAGGCTCTGCCTTGAGATCTCCTATCACACACCCTTTCTGGAATAAATCAGCAGCAGCCTCATCCTTCGGCATGAGCCATCCCTGCCACGGGAGCAGGCAGGCACCGGGGCTGGGAAGGCGGAATGGGTGGCCATTGTCTTCTCCTCTCTGCTGCCTACAATGACCTGAGGTGTGGTGGGCAGACTGCTCAGACTTGAGCAACTCTCCTCAGAGTAAAACCATTTTCATGGAAGTGTCCTTGGATCTGTATCACACGCCATATTGGATCCCCTGGGGAGAGCTACCCACGTCTGCTCTAGAATGCTGAACATTCTGTTCCCCTGCCTTGTATCTACTCCTAGGGATAAACGGTCTGTTTGCTAACCACTGAACCCCCAGGCTTCAGGAAGATGACTCCAGATAAGCAAGGGGAATACATGGCCAGGATCATCCTTCTCTCCAGGACTGGCATGGAGAAGTGTCCTGGCTTGAGCTGCTCTCAAGACCTTCAACCTCCAGTAAGTACTCTGATGACCCAGGGTGCCCAAAGTGTGTTAGAGACACTAGAGACCCAAGGTACCTGGCTGTGAGCCCCTCCGGATGGAGCTCAGCCCATCCTCAGACGGAGATGGACAGACACACAGACTCCAGGCCTGAGTGAAAAGTGCCTTTCCAGGCAGGGAAAGAAGTGCCAGCGATGGGGAGCTCCTGGCATCGTTCTGGGGGACCCAGGGCCACCCCCTGCACTGAGTTGTGGCACCGCAGGGGATTTTTAGCAGAGTTTTCTAAAATGATGCCATTTCTTGACCTAGTAGTTCTGGGACAAACGTGTCATTCATCCTTGATTGGAAGGAAAGGACAGGCTAGTCTGTCTGTGCAGAGGTTTCCAGTAGCAGCGTTTGTGGTTCTGAAAAGCTGTGAATATAGTCCTCCGGCATATGAGGACCCAACTGGGACATGTTGGGTACCGCAGTCCTAGAAGGCAGTGGAGAAGGAGTACTGAGGGGACTGTCAGGAATTCTGGAGAGACAGAAAAGGCAGAAGAGGACAGGCCCAAAGCCAAAGCAGGTGGTGTGCCTCCCCATGGGGAGGAAAGGGAATCATAAGGCTGGGTCCTGGGGCTGGAGTGGATGGGCATTTCCAACAGACAGTGAGGATGGGGGTGAGCACAGAAGATGGGGGGACAGAGCTCATGGGTTCTGGAGGGATATACCAGGGTCTTTCACAGAAAGCAGAAAGTGTGGTCAGTACAGGGTCATGGGGCTGTGTGGCTTGGAGGCGGGTGTGCCCCCAGTGTGCCTTCCCACAAACTGACTGGCGTGTACCCAAAGGGCTTTGCTCCTGGCCCTTCCAAGGGCCAGCCTGGGGAGCTTTGTCTGGGGATTTAGCTCAATGTGCTAAAGGGGGTGAGGAGGAGTTCATTGGCTGAGGTGTGACGTGGCTGCCAAGCAGGCTGAAATTGAGATCTACTGGGGGCACAGAGGCAAAGGAGGGCAATGCTCAGCCCAGTGTCCCTGAGTTATTTCCAGTGCTCTGCCCATGGTGAGGACAGGGAGCAGACCCAACTCCAGCCTGGCACGTCCTTGGGCCAGCCTAACACCCTTCTTATGCAGAGGAGTTTTTCTTCAGGTACAGGAAGGAGGGTTCTTATCCCACCCAAGGTGTGGACCATGCCATTTTCTGTCCCTCACCCAACAGGATTCTTCTCGATGGATATCCTCCTCATGTTCCAACATTAGAGCCATATGCTCCCAAAATTCATTATCCAAGGTGGTCCTCGCCCTTGCCTCCACACCCATGAGCCTCCCACTAGCCAGGCAAGCTTCTCTGGCCCACCCAAAGCTCTAGTGAGCCTCCTGACCTCCTGCTGAGGCCACATGCTGGGGACTGGGGATGCTCTTGGAGGAGAAGGGTTTGGGCTAGCTGGAGCACCAGGAGACTCCCTCTGGTTCTTCTGAGTGTGGGAAAAAGGCAGTCCTCACACTAGGGGAAAATCAGCCCATCAGCCCTTGTCCCTTTCTCACATCCAGCCCAAAGGTAGTAGTGACTTGGGGATGTCCACCTGAAAATTTGGTTCCAATAGGAAAACATGCTGCATCCACACTGTTGATTCCTATAAAGCTACTGGTTACAGGAGCCAGATAAAACTTCTGAGTAAAGGAACAGGACAGGAAGGAAGGACCAGGCTGAAATCTGTTTGAGGACAATCCAAGAGTGTGTGTATTCCTCACCTAGATGGTCTCCATATGTGTTTTACTCTTCCATGCGAAAAGTATTTCTGAATTGAATGGACTATAAAGACCATAAGATAACAGACTTGACAGTTTCAATTGAAATGATGACCCAGGATATCTGTGTTTTCTTGACCATTATCATGCCATGACATGGTATATGTCCATAAAATATGAAGATATGGGAAACGTCCCAGGATTCAAGATAGGGTCTAGGATTCAGTGTCTCCTAAAGCATCCTAAGTCAGCCCCATCTTTCCTTGAGGCAATTAAAAGAGGGATTCTCTGAATTTATTTCAAAGAACCAAGAGACTGTTAGGTCCAAGCTCTCCTTCTGATTGATTGATTCAAGCTCGGGCCATTATTAAAGTCAAGAAAGGATATGTAATATTACCAGGGTATTTGGAAGGGGCAGACAGTCCTGGAACTTGGGGTGGAGCAAAGACCCCAGATGCACTGGGAGTCCACACCTTAGAATTTCAATTCCAGCTCTTCCAGTAACTGAGTGTGGAACCCAGGATCAGCTGCTTCCACCCTCTGACCTTCAGGCTCTACTTGTATTCCCAAGAGAGGCTCCCATGGCAAATCTCTCCCTCTGCAACCAGGGCCCAGCCCCAATCATTTCAGGTCTGTGCAAACCTCAAGTCCTACCTTAGGTGCTCTGGCCTGGAGGAGGATTCCTTGCTGGCTTGCTGGTGTGAGCTTCCTTTCCTTATTGGGTCAAAGGAGAGGGGTATCACGCTCCACAGGGTGGTTGGGGGAAAACCACTCAGTGGGAACATCCAAGAAGTCAGGGGGTATAGATGCTGCTGTCTGTGCTGCTCCATCCCTCAGGCCTACCTCGGAAGCAAGGGGACTGGCCAAGTCCAAGAGGATCTGTCCCCGTGCATGAATTCAGCCCAACCTCTGGTCACCAAGAGCATGGGCTATCCATCCCCAGGGATTCGAGGCTGAGGCCTGTCCTGGCTAGGAGCAGGGAGGGAAGGAAAGGGATCGAGTCATCGTCCTCCCCACCAACGTCTCTTCCCCTCTCTCATTCAGCCCAAATGTTATGTGAAAGGGACTGTGGGAAATGGACCCCTCCAGGCCTCATCAAGAGGGTGCTGGGAAGTGGGGTAGAGGGAGTCCTCAACTGTGGGCATGGAGGGGTCACCAAAGGCCTGATGTGGGAGCCTAGGCCCTCTCATAGCCCTGCCTTGGGATGCCCTGACAGCGAAACAACCACCTCCCTCCCTCCCTGCCAGCCAAACCCCGAGAAAGGGAGCCTTAGGGGAAACAACTCTGGAGGAAGCATTCTCTGCCAAAGAAGAGCCTTCACTGCTGGATTGGAAAGGTCCCAGCCAACTCCTCAGCCAGGATGTATCCCATCAGCTGCCTTCACGTAGCCCTTTGAGCATCAGACACTGGGGCCTGGGGGAAGAAGGGTGGAGAGACAAGCCCAGCCGGAGCAGATGAGCCCCAAGCTACCTCTGAGGAGAATGCCCCAGAATCTGCCTCCCCTATCTCCTGGAACTTGGGACTGTCTAAGGCTTTATTCCACAAATAGCTCTTCCGAGGAGGGGGAATCAGCTGGTGAAGGCCTGTGGGGGCTCTCTGCACCCCAGCAGGGGACCAGAGTGTCAGACTTCAATAAGCAGTGGGGGCAGGACTCAGAAGGTCATGTCCATATGCAGCCCTGCCTGACATTTTCTGGAAACTTGGCTTTTCTGCTCTTGTGGGCATCAGGTTCCTTTCTTTGGAAAAGGAGGTTTGTGCTGACAGATTTGCTGGGGCTGGTCTACACCTCTGCTAGCCTGTGTTCCTGGGAACCTTCCAGAAGCAGGCTGCCAGGGCCAGGCCTCAGTGGGCCCTGTCCACTGGCCTACCCCACCTTCCCTTCAAGGGAATCAGCAAGGGGCAGATTTCCTGCTCAGGGATAGGCTTCTATGGAGGAGACCATAATTCTTTACTTTAATGCCATGTGGGTATGCTGGGGCTACCCTGGGGTGGGGTGAACTTGTCAAGACCCTTGATGAATTCCTGAGATGCTGTTTTGTCTCTTTCTAGAAGCCTGTGTCCTCAGAAAGTGGATTTTCCTTTGACTTTCCAAGAATGGATATAAAACCTTGCGTTTCAATATCCTGGCATGAATAATTGCTGGTGAGAGGGCACTGAATGAGTGTTTCCTGAGACACAACCAAGGAATGCCCTGGTGAGGTGATTCTGCCTGTGTGCACATGCACGCACTCACACACGTGCGCGCGTTTGTCTCTGTCTGTATGTGTGTGTTTGTCTGTGTCTGGGTGTGTGCGTCTGTGTGTGTCTGAGTGTGTTTGTGTGTGTGTGTGTGTTTCTGTGAGTACTGGCTGTGTGACTGAGTTCTGTATGGTACTCAGGTGAACTGGGGGGGTAATGGGAAGTAATATAACCATATTTAATGCCTTTCCCTGTGCTTCTGGGGTGACTACTTTTCACTGTGTCTCAGGGTTTGTGAGGATGCTGGTGTATGCAGAGAATGTCACTGTGCTCCTCAGATATGCATTTTGGGGGCCTCCTGGCCCCAGAAACCACCAGTATCTCCTTGAATGGCTGACGAAGAGGCCTGCTGCACCTGTGGGCAGGTGTACAGTACACAGCCCATTACCTGTACAGTGTACATGGGTCAGGGGACATGTCAGTACTTCTCAGGGTGTGAGGAATTGGAGGGGGCTCCTTGTTTCTGGTCCCTATAGGTGACATGAGGCCTGTTGCAGTGCCAATGGGTGTCGCAGTGAGAAATTCATCAGGGACACGGCCCATCCTTCCTGACTGGTGCAGCAGTTAGCCCTGGGCCTAGGGCACCAGGAAGGTGCAAGGCCCCTTCTTCCTAAGGACCCTGAAGACCTGAGATTCAGTCCCTGAATGGCCATGGAGCAGTCAGGAAGTTTCCTGACCCTCTGTGTCCTCATCTGGAAGAAAGACTTGGCTGGCCTGCTTGCCAGGGATGCTGGGAGGAAAGAAGGGCTGTCTTTCTCATCCCTTGTGTTGGAGACATGGGACCACTAGTAGGATAGGGTGGGGAGGGGCCTAAGGGAGTAGAAAGGATGCTGGCTCTGGAGTGAGAGGTGCTGGGTTCAGAGCCTGCTCTGCTGCTCACTGTGGACTGCAGAACCCTCCTCTGTAAGAAGAGGACCTTGGACCAGATGGCTGCCAGGGTCCCTGGCCATTGCCTGGAGCCTGGGCTGCCAGGCTGCTTAAGAGCCTTTCCTCTCTGGCGTCCTGAGGGGAGAACTAGTTCTGAGTGGGGACAGGGGCAAGGCTGTGAGAGCAAGGTGATAAGGGCAGGGAGAGCTCTGCCCCAGGAGACAAGGCAGAGGAAGATGACTGAGAATGACCATGGGTATCCTTGCACCTGGGGCCTGCTGAACAAGGGATCTTTAGGGTTGTCAGGCAAGATCAAGTGCCCTGGCTTGAGGAGCAGAGGATCTTGCTCTTTGCATGTGTCCCAGACCACCCTGTTCACGCACCCCCATTGTTCTGGCAGGTGGGGACCCAGCCTGGGCAGAATTGGGGCCTGGGGTCACTACGCATTGCACTGTGCCAAAACACCTGGCAGCTTTACAGAAAACTGAGCAGGAGAGTTGAAATTGTACGTGTGCATCTGCAAGAGGAAGGCTCCTCTTTCTTTGTGGGCAGAGGGGCCCATAGGCCAGGGAGCACGGGATTAAGAGAGCTGGAGGACTTCACCTTCCCTGCACCCCCAGCTACATGGCACTCCAGTGAGGAAGATGGGCTGGGTGGGCTTCATATTGCTTGCGTATCCTACCCCTTCTGTGGCCCAGCATGGACAACGAGGCTGGTCTTCCAACTGCCCATTGCCCAACATGGCTAGCGGTGATTCCTTCCCTCCCCTCATTGCCAAGGGAACTGGACCAAGCCAAAGGTTTCTAGACTTTCCCTGCCACGTAGAGAGGGGTCAGGCACTTTTCCTCACCATTCCGTAAGAGGAGGGTTCCAATCACTTGAACTCTGCTGGCAGAGCCTGCTGACCATTTTCTCTCTCCCTGGGGCACTCAGCGGGTTTGGCTTCATTCACTCTGGTTC
Organism: Bettongia penicillata ogilbyi; assembly: GCA_023548195.1. NCBI lineage: Eukaryota > Metazoa > Chordata > Mammalia > Diprotodontia > Potoroidae > Bettongia > Bettongia penicillata. Next base: position 1,681,376 of record JAJHZJ010000319.1, read on the forward strand.
TCCCTCAGTCAAACCCTGAAAGCTCAAGCACTTGTTCTAGGCCAGGCCCTGCCTGAGCTAGCCATGGGCTCCTTCCTTCCATGGTTCAGCAGCCATCACAGGGCTGGACCCCCAGCTGTTCCTGAGGGTCAGGGTCCTGGGCTGTTCCCACCGGATCACTAGGGGACATCAATGGTGGTCAAGGTGGGGTGCTGGTGGGTGCTTGATATGCCTGGTTTGTGGTGCCAAATCCCTGCCCCACAGGGGGCAATGAGACGCCACAGGGCAGTGGGGCAAAGTGAATGTCCCTATTCAGGAGAAAAGAAGGATTGCGGGAGGTCAGAACAGGAAGGGAGGTACGCAGGGATTCCTCCATGGAGGAGGTGAAATGAATGAGATTTCCCGAGCTGCCAGTCAAGTCACCAGCTTGAGAGCCAGGACTCTTGGCTCACTGAGCAATCCACTCCTGCTCTGTTGCCCTAAGGTTCCTGTTCTGTCCAAAGTAGGACAGGAGTAGGGGTATGGGGCAGGAGGCTGGTGGGCTCTGAAGCTTGCTGTGCTTCTCAGTCTGGGGTTGGCGCACAGAAATAAGGGAGGAAGCTGGGCAGGGACCCCATCTCTCGCTGGCTTCTGCAGAGGGACGACTGCAACACGAGGTATGAGCAAGAGGGGAGAGATCGGAGGGCAGGTCTTCCTGGGAAGTGGGGGATCACCCCCAGTGAGAGTGTAGGAAAAGCGTGGGGGCCAGCTTCTCCAGAGAGACACAGGGGTAGCCCTGCTGCCTGTGGGGCAGAGCAGCCTGCTTGGAGTCCAGATCTGCTGCTCACATTGCAGTTTGGGCACATCTCCTTCACCTCTGGCCTCTGCTTCCTCTTCTGGCAAAGGACAGCACGCAGAGACCTCATCCTCTGAGGCAACTTCAGAGATGTCTAATGACAAGTCTGAGACCTAATGTCATCTATGGGCCTTAATAAGGGCTGCTAGGAGCCTGGAGATGTCTTTGTAGGAGCCAGGACTAGAAGGGATCAGGGACCCTCACAGAGGCTAGGAGAGGCAGAAGGACAGGCAGGCAACTGGGAGTCAGTGGGGGTTTGAAGGAAAGGGAGAGTCAGTGGTGGATGCTACAGCTGTGCAGGTGGAGCAGGCTGGAACGGCCACTCACTGGCCTTGGCAATGTGTAAGGCACTGGTGACCCCTGGAGGAGGGCAGGGAGGAGGGAGGGCTAAGTGGCAGAAGAAGCAGGTGTAGCAATTGTAGAAGTTGTAATGAGAAGGCCCTGCCTGTGGTTAAGATGCCATGCAGAGGGAACCAGCCTGCTTGGGCCTTTCCTCCTCCTCAGGGAAGTCAGCCTGGCTGGTGCAGAGCAAAGGCTACTGCTGCACTGAGAAGCTCAGCTGTGGTCTGCCATGTGACCTTGGGGGCCTCAGGTTCCTCAGCAGACACCTCTGGGGCTTGGATCATATGATCTCGAGGGCCAAGCTCTAGAGCTGATCGATGCTCTCAGTCTACTGTAAAGTCCAGTAGGAAGCTGACAAAAACAAACAGATCATCCCCCAAAGGGCAGCTTTCTATCTGCCTTGATGTGTTTGGGCACAGTCATCCACATGTGCCATGAAAGGTACCAGGCAGGAACCCCCTTCCCCTCCCTGAGAGTGGCTTAAGTGACAAAGTTACCTGAGGCTGAACCTGAGCCCCAGAAGATGGAGGGCTTTCAGCGTTTGGGAGGAGAGCCCCTGGATGTGTTGGTCAGCCAGAGGCAGTTGAGGGTCAGCAAAGTTCCTGCCAGTGCTTTGGAGTTGGGGACGGAATGCAGGGGTTTCGGGCCGAGGTTGGAAGAACCATCCTGGGTCAGGTTTGGTGGAGTTGGTCTGCTGGGTCAGGGAGGCTTTGTGATAGATGGTGATAGCTAACACTTTATAACCACTACTGTGTGCCAGGCACTGTACCCAAAGCTGCACAAACAGGATGACCTTGTCACGGCAACCCTGAGAGGAAGGTGCTGTTTCTTGTACACATTTACGGATGGGCAAACTGAGGCAGGCAGCAGCGAAGTTACATGACTGGCAAGGGAGTGTGTGAGGTTGGGAGTCTTGAAGAATTCCCATCCCAAGAGGGATAACTTGTGGCCTTTGAGCCTGAGACAGGAGAGACTGGGACCAGAGAGGCTCTGCCCACAGCCCTGCCAAAAGCCACAGTTCAGGGGATGGAAAATCAACCTCTTCCCATGAGGTGCTAGAAGACCTGAAGAGACGAGTGTGTTAAGTTTAACAGGGACGTCCTTCTGAAGTTTTTTAAGTACTTTTGTGGAGCTTGAGCTGGCACTGTCCTGCCCCAGAGGTGGGAGGGGCAGCACTGAGGCCCCAGAGCCAGGTGGGGGCTAGGCCTTTAGGCATGTCACAATGTATAACCCTAGAGAGTGCTGGGGTTGCCATGACGGATGGGCCCTATATCAGATCACCCATTCTTCCTGGCAGGTGATTCTGAGTTGTTGCTGTCAGCCCTCAGGCAGGAAAGGGAATAAACCGACAGGAAGTGGACCCTGTTGCTTTGGATGTAGTGGCTATGCTGAGGCCCTTTCAACTAACCCCTGGGGACAATATTATAGGATGGCACGATGGCAGACCTGAACCGCAGCCTCCACCAGGGGACCAGCCCAGAATTAGTCAGGGACAACTAGAGTGCATCCAGGTTCCGAGTGGAAGAGGAAGGAGGTGGAGGATGACTCCCCCCTCATCATCTACGTCAGGGCAGGTCAGATCCACCCTAACCTGCTGGTCACAATATTGGATGGAGGAGGGGACAAGAGAGCACCAGCCTTTCAACCCTGGGAGTCAACGCCAACCAGCCCCAGGCCTATCCGGAACATCTTCAAGCCACCTTGGTTGGTGCTGGTGATGGGAGAAAGAGGATGGTGGTGCCAGGGATTAGGTCCCACGCACTCACAGAAAGTCATCGTGAATGTGGATCCAGAGCCCATGCCCGAAGACAGAGGCCCCTTCCTGAAAGGTCTCTGCCACTATTGGCAGCAGCACTGCAAGACACACCATCAGGAGCCACCTCTCCTCCCTCTCACATCTTCCCTGTGGGCACCCAGCTTTCTAGCACCAGGAACAGGCAAGGACAGCCCTGCATGCTGCCCTGGAGTATCCGTTCTCAAGATCACCCAGTGGGCATAGGACGGAATGAAAGAGGACCTAATGGAAGTGGTTCATCTCAAATGCCATAACGGGCCCTTTGATCTGGCCATGGAAGCCCTGAAGGCCCTCCCCCCCTTCCTGCTGCTCTGTCCCTCCCCTTTCCCTGCATCCTTACCCTCCCTTCCCTTTGGCCTTCCTTTTTGACCCATCTCTGGCCCCTCAGCCATCAACAATCCCAGCAACCCCACTAAGATCCCTGGGGATCTATGGGACACTCTCTAAACTCTACCGCTATCAGTGGTCATTGAGGTTATAGTATATGAATTGCTATCAGGTTGTTGCCTTACATTATTCCTTCTAAAAATTAAAAAACAAACTGAAAAACAAAAAGATAAGGAACTTCTGTGGTGATGTTTGAGTCCTTTGGTCTTCTACTGGGGTCTCCTCCATGGCTTGTACCCCCCTTCTCCCCCTGCCGCCCCCTCTTTCCTTCCCACATACTCCCAGTCTCTGGGCCCTGGGACCTTGAGAGCCACCCCCACCAGGCTGCAGGGAAAGAAGCCTCCTGGGCTACACAGCTTGGGACTTTGACTGCTCTGGGGCCCTGATCTAGACTCCCTGCCTGCAGATTCCTCCTTCACAGAGTCATCCTTTCTTTCTGGCTCCCACAACAGAGATGGGCAGGGGGCAGGGAGCAGGGGGTAGAGTGCCTGCCTGCCCAGGGCCACAGGCAGTCTCGGAGGTGGCCACCACCTGACCTGGCTTCTAGTGCAAACCCAGAGTCAGGCACAGAGTCTGTCTTAGCTGAGTGTGTTGGGGAGGGAGATTCCCTTGAGTTTAGATCAGGGTAGCCCAGCAGCAAGGGACTGGTTTCCTAGAGAAACTTCTCAGGGCAGGGCAGGGCAGGGCAGGGCAGGACAGGTAACTATCCTCCCTGCTGCCTCCAGTCTGGCCCAGAGCCTCAGAGGGGACTCTCAGAGACTTAGAGCTGGGATGGTCCCTGCAGGCCAGAGACTCCAACCACTTCAGTTTCCCCATGAGGAAACAAGGGCCCAGGGAGCAAGGGACAATTGCACAGGGATTCAGAGGCCCAGGCAGACTGGAAGGCAGAGCCTCTGAATGCCAGGCTAGTGTGCTCTCCACAGTCCCAGAGGGTGACTGGTGTTTAGACAGAGAAAGGAGGCAGAGGAGTCTGGATCTGAGGGAGTGGAACACTGGGGAACCCATGCCAGCAGGGTGCAGGTCTGGAGAACAGCCCTGCACCCAAGAGGCTCTGCCTTGAGATCTCCTATCACACACCCTTTCTGGAATAAATCAGCAGCAGCCTCATCTTTGGGCATGAGCCATCCCTGCCAGGGGAGCAGGCAGGCAACGGGGCTGGGAATGCGGAATGAGTGGCCATTTTCTTCTCCTCTCTGCTGCCTACAATGACCTGAGATGTGGTGGGCAGACTGCTCATTTTCTCATTTTCCAAAGCTCAATATGCTAATGGTGGTGCGGAGTTCATTGGCTGAGGTGCGAACTGGCTTCCAAGGAGGCTGAAATTGAGATCTTCTGGGGTAATAGAGGCAGACGAGGGGAATGCTCAGCTCATTGGCCCTTAGTTATTTCCAGAGCACTGTGAAGGGTGAGGCCAGGGAGTACACCCAGCTCCAGCCTGGTAGGTCCTTGGGCCATCCTATCACCCTCCTTAGGCAGAAGAGTTTTCCTTCAGGTAGAGGAGGTTTCTTATCCCATGGCCAGCAGGGGAGATTTCTGAGGGTCTGGGACCTGGGTGGTGGGCAGTGTGTACCAAGACCTGGGGATTTCCCTCAGAGTGGTGGTTTTCTTTGGATTCCACTGAGTTTGGTTTGAGGCCATAAGAAAGAAGATTCTGAGAAGGGTGGGTGGGATGGTTTCTGGCTGTCATGAAGCAGCCTGGCTGCCAGAGGGGCCTATGTCACAAAACAGAACCAGAACTTAAACAGTTCAAGTGACTTTCCCAGTCATTCACTGGATGCTGGTCAGCATCTCAGACAGTATTAGAAGTTGGTGTTTCCTACCTGCCAGACCCAGCGCTCTATCCATGATGCCATCTAGTCCTGTCTGGTGGTTGGCTCCCTCTGGTCCCAGGAGAAGCACAGAATCTGATCTTCGAGGCAGAAACCTCTGAGAGCTACTCTTTTCACCTGGAATAATCTCCCCATCTACCCCCCTCTTCCCTGACCTCCGACACATACCTTGCCTTCACAACACACTTCAGGTATAACCTGGATCCAGCCTTGGTTTGAAGCCAGAGGTCTTACCAGAAAACAAAGTGGGCCCCCAGGTAGCACTTGAACCTTTGGGGCAGTTCTCAGTGCTGGGCAAATGGGCCCAGCATAAGTCTTTGCTAGCTGCCTGGCCTTGAATGAATCCCTTCACCATTCTGGATTTCTAGGTGCCCTGTCAGATGCCTCCAGGTCTGTCCAATAGGCTCTCTGGGACCCATACAGCATTCAGTCCCCAGGCCTGGCTCTCTCCACTGGCTGTCTGCACACGAAACCAGTATATTGTTTCTTTCCCAAGCCAACCTTGCAGATGCTGGGTCACCTCTCTCAGGTCTCCATTCCCAGCCCTTGCTTCCTCAGGTGATTCGGCCTAGCCCATCAGCCATTATGGTCTTCACTTCCTGGTGTGTTCTGGACACACTTGTCACGTCCTTCCCCTCTAGTGACATCACCTCCTAGACTACCCATAGTCCAGGGGTCCATGCTCTCCTATGTATGCCACAGAGGACACAGACCTGCTATAAATAAGGATGTCCAAAGTCCCAGTTCAGGACACCAGTAAAGGCCTGAAACAGGAGGCATGACCTGGCCTGGGCTTCACAGGCTGCTCAGGATTCTAGATAGAGTTCCTCAGTGGTAACAGCTCCCCAAATGTAGGCCAGTGGTCTGGATTGGGTATCCCCAGGACAGAAGAAGAGACATCAGGACTCCTCCTTCCCCTGCCTTTTCTGGAAGTTCTCCACCAATCTTCACACAGCCTAGAACAAGGGGCTTTGGGGCTGCCTGTCCTGCCCAACTTCCCCCTGGCAACTCACTGCCAGGGAGCCCAAGGAGCCCTGTCAAGACTCCTCACCTTAAAAGAACTGGTGTTCAACTTTGCTGCCTGAGCTTGTCCCTGAGAGGTTGTGGACCTAAGATTTCTTCTCCCATTCCAGGCCATGCAGGTCTCAGGGGACAGGGATTCATTCATCCACTGTGGGTCCTGGTGCTCCTCACTTCCTGGCATCTGTCCATCTCTGTCTAGAAGTCTGTGTTGTCCGGCTGTCTGTCTCCTTTCACCACCATCCTCTCCCCTGTTTCTGTCTCTGTCGATAAGTATTGAAGCATCTACTCTGTGTCAGGCTGTAGGCTTTCCCTCCTACTACCAATTCCCTCTCAGTGTCTCCCTTTTCTCCCCCCCAATCCCTCCCCATATTGCTCCAAGCTACAGAACCTTCCCTCTCGTCTTCCTTCTTTTCACACACTTTCCCCGTGTCTCTCTATTTCAGTCTTCCTGCCTATGACGGTCTCCTTTCCCTATGTCTCTCATATCAATCTCCTTCTTGTTGTCTCTCTGTCTCCCACCTGTCTGACTCTCTTTTACCCTGCCTTTGGGCCACTCCTCCCCCTGCTCTCCCTTTGCTTTTTTCATCCTTGTTTCTGTACCTCTGTCTATCTTTGTGTGTCTCTCTTCCCTCTCCATCTCTCATATCTCTGTCCTTCTCTGTCTCTTCTCTTTCCTTGTTTCTGTACCTCTGTCTATCTTTGTGTGTCTCTCTTCCCTCTCCATCTCTCATATCTCTGTCCTTCTCTGTCTCTTCTCTTTCTCCCCTTTTGCTCCATTTCAGGAGCTCCTGACTCCAGGCCTCTCCCAACCTCTCCCCGCATCCCCCATTTAGTTGCTTCTCTCTCTCCTCTGATCTCTTTCCCCAGTATGATCACAAAACCAGGCCTGAAGGGCATGACTAGTTTTCTCCCTGGAATACCTACACTGACTCTAGCCTCAGATCATGTCTCTTGTGATATTTGCCTATCTGGGCACACTGGATAAAACTCACCTGCTCAGTCTTTCAGCCTTGACCCCTGCTTGGCAAATGGAATGTGGAGATGTGGAGGTTTCACCTTCATGCATTCTGTAGGCTTGAGTGAAGAGTTTATTGCCAACGGATTCCATTGGATTCTGAGTTCATGTCTGGTAAAAAAACAAAACAAAACAAAACAAAACAAAACACGATGACTGACGATGTGGGGAGAAAGAAAGCATACCCTCTGAGGAGCAGTTGAAAGGAGTGGGGTGCTTCACCCAAGAGCAGAAGAGAGTTGTGGAGCAGGAAAGGGGGCACAGGAGAGCTGTCCTCTCAAACTGGTATGATAAGACATGTTCTGTGTAGCTCCAGGATGCAGGGCCAACATCAGAAGGGGCAGGCTACATACAGGGAAGTAGATTTCAGCACCCTTAAAACCCAGGGAGAACCAGCTTCAGCTCCAGGAACCCCTGAGCTGACTTCTCAGGCAGTCAGGCCCCTACAACTACAAGTTGCTTGTCCAGGCTCCTGTACCCATGGGATGGTTGCTGCTTAGCCTACGAGCACTCCAAAGGCCCTCTCCTCCTAAGAGCCTGTCAGTTAGGTGTGGCTGGGCAGTTAGCCAAGCTGGATTGGAAGGTCTTGGGATGTACATGAGGGCTCCCACGGCACTCTGGGCATGTTGGGAGCCCTGGGCCTTCACAAGACTATCAAGTGAAAAATGGAGCTAGGCTGAGATGTCCTTGCTCAGCAGCCCTGATGTATTTTGGTCTACATCCCATGGTTCAGGATGATAGCATCCCTCAAAATGATGGGATGCACTAATTCTAGGGGCTTCCATCCTCCTTCCCTATTTAGCAACTCCTTCTAGCCCTGCCCCTCTTTGCATGGATTGGATCTTTTGCTTATGGTGCCCCTGTGCTCCCTGAGGCCTTCCCTGATCTTCCATGGGATTAGTACTCTTTGTACCCCAGCAATCTGTACATCTTCCTTTCCTTCTTGTGCCGAGCTTGGCATCAAGAAACCCATGGACAAGGAGTCAGCTAGCAGGCCTGTGCTTTGAGGCCAGATGAGAATTCTAGATTCACAGTCAGGGAAGGAGAGCATTCTGGGTCCTGCGGCTGGGAATGGAATCTAAGTGGCACAGAGGACATGGTACCTTACACTTCGCCCTCCGTTTGGGCCAATAACTCCTTGCTCAGGTTAGGCTCATAACTGGGTCAATGGTCAAACAGAAATTGCCCCACCTTTGCCCTTCTTGGATGAATTGGTTTGTGCAATGGGAACGCTGACTCTTCAGGCTTCCCTCACTCCCACTCTTATCGAGCTTCCATAGCTCATTTAAGGGAAATCATTTTAATGGAAGAATTCAGATTCTATCCTGTTATGTGCACACATGTTTAGTCTTGATTTTACTTGACACTCTATGGTGCCTTTTAGTAAAACGTAGCACCCTTGACCATCTGTTTTAATGACACCCATTTTTGTCTTTTCTTTTGTCTGAGATACTCGTTCTTGTTCCAGCCCCTTTAACTTTGCTCAGTGTGGGTGTCTCTACTTCAAGTGTGTCTTCCATACAGAAAATGCAAAAATCCCCAAACCACATTGCAGAATTCTGGTTTTTCATCCACTCCACAAAGAGCATGTATTTCATGGGTGAGCTCACTCCAAGCAGATTCACTTGGGATTACTCAGTGCGCATCTCCCTCCTCCCTAATTTATTTCTCCCAAAAGGGAGAAAAACTGACCTACCCGTAGGAAGGGTGATAGAGGGGGAGGGGAGGCAGCTCTACCACCCCCAAAATATCCCTGGGACATCTTTAACGAACGTTACCCCCAGGACAAGAGGGAGGCTCAGGTGCTGATCTTTCTCGTGGAAAAGATTCGAGAGATGTAGTGAACTTGGAAAAAGTCCAGCTCAGAAACTGGGAAAGCCCAAAGACCCGGGCTTCTGGCCCCTCGACCTGTTGGGGTCCTCCAGAGGCAAACTGCCTGGGAATGGAGGAAGGAAGGAAACTGGCCTTTATTCAGGATCTGCTGTGCACACCAGGTCCTGGCCCTGTCTCTTTGGAAGAGGACAATGTGCTGGACCATCCCGGCGATGTTGCAGCCAGGAAGGATCAGCTTCATTGCACAGAGGATTGGAGGCAGGGAGGGGTCCGAGGACTGAGTCCAGTCTTGGGCCTCCCTTCCCCTCGTGCCCAGCCCCGGGACAGCCCCAAGGGCTTCGTCATCTTCAGGGGCAGCTGACATCCTGGCTGCAGGCATCTGTGCAAGCACTGCCCCTGGCTCTCGGAGGACACACCCCCTTTTCCTCTCCCTCTGGAGCTGTCAGGGGCAGATGCCCAAGGAGGAGGAGCAGTTCTCGGGGGAGAGGCCGTCATGCCACCAGAGGGGTTTCAGCTTCTGTGGGGTGAGCTTGGGATTTAGAGGAGGATCCCTTTCTGGGCAAGAGGTCACTTATCAGTTCAGCTGGCAGGAGCCCTTGGGGAGGGTCCTTGGTCCCCTCTCCTTCCCAGCCTGGCCAGGGACTCCTCGTGGAAAGTCTTGGCTCTTCCCTCCGTCTAGGAAGGGATGGGGTCCCCTGACCCTGACCCCTGTCCCCTGTGTCCTGAGTTCTCCTTTTATGAATTTCTGCCATTTGGCTCTCATGTCTTGGTGACTCCGGGGCCACCAGGTCTTAGGGTCCCCTGGACCGAGGGCACAAACAACTTGGGCTCCACATCCCTCCCGTGATCAGGGAGTAGAATGTACATGCCCTCTTCTCTGCGCATGCCCGCTTCCACCCCTTCCGATGCATACACCACACCATAACTCTGGCGCACACACTCTGCCACCCCTGGCACTCCCGTTCCCCATCGGCAGGTTCGGACCAACTGCAAGAGCTATGCGAGGAATACATGCACCATCCAGGTTAACAGGAAGGAGGCGGCACCCCCACGACTATTCTCTCCCTTTCCCATCGCCACCGAGACCTTGCAGTCCCTGTCACAGGGCTGTACATGTTCGTGGTGCCAGCGATAGCCCTAACGATGCAGGGCCCGGAATAGGGGGCGGTGAAGACTGTAACCGGTACCTGCACACAACAGGTACTTCAAAAGTGCCTGAGGAATGACCATCTGACAGATGTCAGTTGAATGAAACTGTATCATTTCCTGACCACTGTGCACCGGGATTGTGGGCAAATGTGGGGAAGCCGAGACCAGAAGCAGGAAGAAATGCCAGGAAACCCAACCTGACAGCAACAGCACCAATATCACCAGCACCACCAGCACCACCACTAGTACCAGCACCATCAGCACCAGCATCACCAGCACCAGGACCAGCAACTCCTGCACGACCACCAGCAGCACCAACCAGCCGAGGTCCACAGAACGTAGGCAGATTTACAGGTCAAGCCAGTACCCTTGGTGAGCAGGCCTTAAGACTCAGATTTGGCGGGAGTTTTCCCCGCATGACACCCCCAATGAGGACAGAGGAGCAAGCAGAGGGTGGACCAGGAAAAAATTGTGGCTGTCTCCTGTTGGGAGGGCAAAACTTTTCAGACTTGAGGCACTAATACCCCAACTAACCTGGGCTCCTAGAGGTAGGGATTTCTGGCTTAGGGCCCTCCCTGTGTAGACTTTCACTCGGGACTAGCCCTACTGGAGTAGGGATTAGAGGTTTTCTGAATGGGAATCCAAGGCCGCAATAACCTCCCAAAATAGCAATCCTCTCCTCCAGCTCTGCCATCCAACTCCATGCCCTTGGAAAGGCCAAACTTGTCCAGGACACAGGATGGATTCCTTCTTTTTCAACATGCATTCTAATTAATACTTTCAGACTTTTCCCACCAATCTTACCAGATGATATGTGAATTGCATGCCAAACCCTTGGGTTGAGTCCATACTCCCTCCCTGCACTTGTGGATCTGGAAATCTAGGTAGGGAAGGAGAGGGTCTGGGGTGATCTCTAGAACTGGTTTCATGATTCAGTGGGTGAGATTTATGGTGACCTGGCCATGAATCCCGCCACTGTCCAAATGTCCTGGACGAAATCCTTAACAAATCCCTCAAGTCAAAAAGAATTGACTTGGGGAACAGGTATGGCACAAAGCTTTTATTAAGCACGTACCTCCTTTCTGCCAGGCAATGGCTAAGTGGTGGGGAAATACAAAGAAAGACAAAAGGCAGGCCCTACCCTGGAGGGGGTGTGGTCCAATGGGCGGCAAACCAGCTGGATTCAGCAGACAGGACAGGGAATGGAGAGAAGGTACCAGAATGTAGAGAGAATGAGAAATGATTCCAAACGGAAGTGAGATTTCAGTGAAGACTTGAGCGCAGCCAAGGAAGCCAAGAGGCAGAGATGGAGAGGTGAGGGGAACAGGGGGAGAAGAGAGGTGATCTGTCTCCTTCCAGGCAGGAAGTGTTGGATGAAGGTGAGCATCAGTACTTGCGGGGAGACCAGGGGAAGACTGGAAAGGGCAGGAGGGAGAGGTGGGGAAGGGCTGTAAATACCAAAGGGGATTTGGGCTTTTGTCCAGGAGGAAATAGGAAACCATTAGAGTGGGGTTAGGGGAGGGAAGACGTTATATTTAAATTGGACCTTAGCTTTAGGAATAGTGCTTTAGTAGCTGGAAGGAGCATGGAGTGGAGTAGAGTGGAGAGTGATGTGAGGCAGGCAGAGATGCCAAACGGCTAGTATTGGGGGAGTGGTAAGGTGAGGATGTCTATTTTGGAAGTCACTGAGCCTAAGATGAAAAGGGTTCATTCAGAGGTGTCCCTGGCAGTTGGAGACGCGAGAGTTGAGGACAGCTGCGAGATTGGGTAGGCAGGATGAGTGGAGAGTCATCAGTATATACACAGTCATTGAATCCATAGGGACTGCCCAGATTGCCAAGTGAACCTGGTGACTTCTGAGGTCCAGGAGCTCTCCTGAGGATCCAAAAGGGAGGGTGGTCCAAAGGGCTGCATGAGGCCTGCCAGGGAAGGTCAGCACTTCCAGGAAAACTTAGGAAACAGGATACAGGAAGAGGTGACCCCTGAGGTGTTGACCCTGCCATTTTCTGTCCCTCACCCAAAAGAATTCTTCTCCATGGATAGGCATCTCATGTTCCAAGAACAGAACCGGATGATCCCAAAATTGGTTATCTAAGGTAGTCTTAACCCCGCTCCGCACACCCAGGAGCCTCCCACTAGCCAGGCCAGCTTCCCTGGCCCACCCAAAGCTCTGCTTGGCCTTCTGACCTCTTCCTGGGGCCAGGGACCTGTTGACTTTCTGGCACCCTTGGACGAAAAGGGTTTGGGATTCCTGGAGGGCCAGGGCTTCTGCTGAGTGTGGGCAGAAGGAAGTCCTCCCACTAGGGGAAAATCTTCCCATCAGCACTCAACCCCTTCCCACGTCCAGTCCAAGGGTAGTGGGTTGGGGAGTTTGACCTGAGAATTTGGTTCAAATAGGTAAACAGGCTGAGTACATGTTGTTGATTCTTATAATGCTAGTGTTTCCACCATAATAGAGCCAGAAAAACTTCTAACAGAATTCTATACGAAGGACCAGAATGAAATCTGTTTGAGGACAATCCAAGGATGTCTGTGTCCCTCAGCTTGATGGGCTCCATATGTGTTTAACTATTCCATGGGAAAGGAAATTCTGAATTGGATAGGTTGTAAATACCATAAGATAACAGAGTTGACAGTCTCGATTGAAATGATAACCCAGGATATGTGTGTTTTCTTGACTATTAACATCACATAACACAGTATATATAAAGAAAATATGAACATAAGGAAAAAGTTCCAGAATTCAAGATAATTTCTCATGTTGCTAAGTCAGAGATATCTGGCCTTGAGGCCATTAGAGGAGGGATTCTCTGAGTTTCCTTCAGAGAACAGAGACTGTTAAGAACAGGCTCTCCTGAATCATTAATTCAAGCACTGGCCATTATTAAAGTCACAAAAGGGTATGAAATGTTACCAGGTGATTAGGAAGGAGCAGAATAGAAAGTCCTGGAGCTTTGGGCTAGGGCAAATGGCCCAAGCTGCACTGGGAGTCCAAAGTAAGAATTTGAATTCTGTTTCTACCAATAATTGAGTATGGAACCTGGGACCAGCTGCTTCCACTCTCTGACCTTCAGATTCCACTTCTATTCCCAAGTGAGGCTTCCATGGCAATTTTCTCTCCTCTCCACCCAGAGTCCTACCCCAATGTGTCCTGGCCTCTGCAATCCTCAGGTGCTGCCTTAGGGCCTTTGGCCTGGAGGGGAGATTCCTTGCTGCCTTCCTGCTCTGAGCTACCCATCCTCATCCTGTCAAAAGAGGGGGATAACACAGATCTGCTCCACAGGGTGGTTGGTGGAAAACCATTTGGTGGGAGCAGTCAAGAGGTCGGAGGGTACCACAAAAGCCAGAGTTCAGGGGATGGAAAATCAATCTCTTCTCATGAGGAGGTAGAAGACCTGAAGAGACGTGTGTGTGTTCAACAGGGGCGTCCTTCTGAAGATTTTAAGTACATTTGTGAAGATGGACATGGCACCATCCTGCAGCAGAGGTGGGTGGGGCAAGACTGAGGCCCCAGAGAGAGGTGGGACCTAGGCCTTTAAGCATATCGCAGTGTAGAATCCTAGAGAGTTCTGGGGTTGACATGACAGAGGGCTCCTACATCGGATCACCCATTCTGGCTGGCAGGCTGGTCTGAATTGTTGCTATCAGCCCTTGGGCAGGGGAGGGAAAGAAGTCCCAGGAGGAGGAACCTGTTTCTTTGGATGTGGTGTCTATACAGAGACCCTTTCAACTACCCCCTGGGAATAATAGTATAAGATGGTATGCTGGCAGACCTGGACGCCAGCCAGCATCAGGGGACCATCCCAGAATGCTTCAGGGACAGCTAGAGGGCATGAGGTTCCTAGTGGAAGACGAAGGAGGGGAAGGATGAATCTGCTCCCAGTCAGCTTTGTCAGGGCAGGTCAGATGCTCTCTAACCTGCTGGACACAGTAGAGGGTGGACTAGGGGAAGAGAGAGCACTAGGCTTTCTACCCTCTAGGATCAATGCCAACCAGCCGCAGGCCTATCCTAAACATAATACAGCAGGCATTGTTGGTGCTGGTGATGGGAGAAATGGGAAGGCGGTGCCAAGGATTAGGTCCCAAGCACTCCGTGACAGTCATCAGGAACGTGGATCCAAGGCCCATGTACGAAGACAGCGGCCCCTCCTTGAAAGCACTCTGGTACTGTTGGCAGCAGCACTGGAGGGCACACTGGTAGCAGTTACCCATCCTCAATCCCACGTTCTCCCTGTGGGCACCCAGAGATCAAGCACCAGTAACAGCCAAGGACGACCTCGCAACCTGCCCTTCAACTCTGTTCTCAAGACCACCAAGTGAGCATAGGACAGAACAAAGCAGGACCTGAGGAAAGTGGTTCATCTCAGATGCCACAAGGGGCCCTTTAATCTGGGCATGGAAGCCCTGGAGCTCCCCCACTTCCTGCTGCCATCACCCACCCCAGCAGCTCC